>MU554589.1:11973368-11985412 GCA_024362625.1 Silurus asotus | reverse complement strand
AAACCCAACCCCAACCCCAACCCTAACCCTACCCTAACCCTTACCCTAACCCTAACCCTAACCCTAATCCTAACCCCAAACCCTAACCCTAAACCTAACCCCTAACCCTGACCCTGACCCTAACCCTAACCCTTAACCCTGACCCTGACCCTAACCCTAACCCTGACCCTAACCCCCTAACCCTAACCTTAACCCTAACCCTCTAACCCTAAGCCTCTAACCCTAACCCTAACCCTACCCTTACCCCTAACCCTAACCCTAACCCCCTAACCCCTTAACCCTAACCCTCTAACCCTAACCTTAACCCTCTAACACTAACCATAACCCTAACCCTAGCCCTAACCCTAACCCTAAACCCTAACCCTAACCCTAACACTCTAACCCTAACCCTAACCCAAACCGAAACCCTAACCCTAACCCCCTAACCCCCTAACCCTAACCTTAACCCTAACCCCTAACCCTAACCCTTAACCCTAAACCTAACCCTAACCCTTAACCCTAAACCTAACCCTAACCCTTAACCCTAAACCTAACCCTAACCCTACCCCTACCCCTAACCCCTAACCCTAACCCTAACCCCCTAACCCTCTAACCCTAACCCCCTAACCCTAGAAGGTTGTACCAGTGGAGCAGTGCTGGAGGATCTCAGACAGCGTGGTGAAGTGCGAGATGTGATGAGGTCTTTGAGGTAAGATGGTGCTGGTACATTATTGGCCTTGTAGGCAAGCATCAGTGTTTTTAATCTGATACGTGCAGCTACTGGAAGCCAGTGAAGGGAGTGCAGCAGTGGGGTGGTGTGGAAGAACTTGGGCAGATTAAACACAAGTCATGCATCTGCATTTTGGATAATTTGCAGTGGACGATTAAACATTCAGGGGAAGATCTGCCAGCAAAGAGTTGCAGTAGACAAGTCTTAAAATGACAAGAGACTGAACAAGAACCTGGGCAGCTAGTGTGGACAAAAATGGTTGAATCCTTTGAATGTTGTAGAAAAGAAAGCGACAGGAGCGAGACACATTAGTGACTTGTAGAAGGAAGCACAGTTCATTGTCCATAGTTACCCCGAGGTTACGAGCAGTGGCTGAAGGGGAGAGCAGAGAGTCATAAAGTGTTATTTGGAGATCTTGACCTGGAGGTGAATCACTTGGGATGACCAGCAGTTCTGTTTTGCTGGGGTTGAGTTTAAGTTGGTGAGCACTCATCCACGAAGATATGTCTGTCGAGCATGCCGAGATCCGAGTGGAAGCTGTGGTATCTGATTAAGGGAATTACATACATTACTGTGGTTCCTAAAGTGGGTGTTCATAGTTTTGATGAGAATTACCTCCACTCACTGCTTTAAAACTGGGAATAAAGCACTCTGTAGAAGAAAAGGAAAACAAAAAAAAAGAAACTGAGCTGTTTCAAAACAAAACGATAATTTTTGATAATTTAAGGGATGAGAGAGAAAAAATAATAATTAAACGCCAACCAAGGTGATCAGGCCCGTAGGGGTCAGTGTTTACTCACTGCAGTGTGATGTTACTGCTGCTGAATGAAAATAATGTTGTAAAATGCTGTACATTTTTAATGTGTTTTGTGTGTGTTTTACTTTTTGTCATGCTCTTCTGTTTAGGCTAATTGTCTTAATACTCCTGTATGTAAAAGTGGTAAGCAATTATTTCTGTGGGGGGGTGCAATCAAATGCGTTTCAGGAAAAGGAGGATGCATTGGAATTAGAATAGTCTATAAAGGTACATAGAACCTACACATGAATAGAGGTTTATGGTTAGGGTTAGAGTTTGCAGTCAGGTAGGGGGGGAGCAATGCAGAAGTATAACCAGGAAAGGTTATAAGCTTTTAAAACGGATTTAGCTGACAATTAATTTATTCTCTGATTTAAATATGATTGGAAAAGTTTGAATATTGTGTTTGGCTAAAATGGGAGTAATTCATGTGGGATGGAAGGAGAAATATTCTAGGATGTCTAGGTTAAACATGCTTCCAGGCTTAAAGAGGAAGAGCAGAAAAAGTACGCTAATGCAGAAATTCTAGCTGGGAGTCACATAAGTAATAAAAAAATTTATTTTTTAATAATTCACTATAAGATTTACACTTACTGTACATAAACCCACTGACAAATTTTACATTTATTAATTAATAAAAAAATGTACTCCTTACTCTAACCATTACAAAAAAATTCTGTTTGTACAAAATCTTTTAACATTGCTTTTCTCTCTCCGTGTGTCTCTGTGTGTCTTTGTGTGTCTCTGTAAACAGTGCAGGCAAACAACGTCTTTATAGTGTGTTGTGGTTGATTTACATTCATCTCAACTTTTTTCCACACATGCATCTTACAGCAACCCACCCACACAGACAGACACCCACCCACACACACACACACACACACACAAGCCGTCTTTCTCTTTCTCTCTCACTTTCATACAGCATTCGTTCAACTGCAGATATTGAAAGTTTATTTTAATTTTTTTTTTTTGTGGATTATTTTCAAGTTCATTTATTTTCAATGTGTGTAATGCATTGAGGTTTTTTAATAAGTCATGAAGAAAACAAAAATGTTTACCAACCATCAATTCAATCTGTGGCATATTTACACTGTTTTGATCCTGAGTAAGTCTTTTACCTTATATTTCATTTACACATATTATATATTTACACTGTATGTGAATCAATATTATTGTATTTTGCATTGTAACTTTTAGTCATGCGCAAATTTTCTGTTAAAACGAAATGTCGTTGTGAAACATTACAGGAAGTGATACAAAACTGCTTGCATCGCAAAAAAAAAAAAAACCATACTTATTTCTAAAAATACGTTATCTTTAACTTTAGTTGCTGCATCTGTTGCTGGTTTTAACATCAACACTGAACAACCCAGAATATTTGAAGCTCCAAATGACGCTTCAGCATTTGGTTACCGTGTTTGTCAATTTGGATCTGGCAGGTGAGCATGGCTGTAACAAACACATATAACTCTGTATACTTCAATTCAACAATATAAATTGATTAGCATATATAATATGGTATATTCATTTAGTTTATATATGTTAAAAATATATGATTTTTACTATGCATTCAGAAAGTATACAGACCCTTCAGTTTTTTTTGTTCTGCTATGTTTCACTCTGATACTATCATTATTTTTCTTTTTTTCCTAATTTACACTTAGTTTCCATAATGACAAAGTTGAACCAAATTTAAATTAAATTTATTAAAATAAATAAATCCGAAATATCACATATCTCCATAAGTATTCAGATGCATTGCAACATCATCAGGACTCTTCTAAGAGCTGGTCTTCTGGCCAAACTGAGACAAGAACCTGATGGTCACTCTGACTGAGCTCCGAAGATCCTGTGTGTAGATGGAACAAAGTTCCAGAGAGACAATCATCACTTGCACAGTGCTCAGGACCTCAGACTGGGCTGAAGGTTCACCTTTCTACATGATAGCGACCCTAAACCCTAAAGACAACACAGGAGAGGATTAGGGACAACTCTGTAAATGTTCTGGACTGACCCAGCCAGAGCCCTGACCTGAACTATATTGAACATCTCTGGAGAGACCTAAAAGTGGCTTCCACCAAAACTCCCCATCCAACCTGCCCCAGCTCAAGAAGATTTTCCCTGAAGAATGGCAGAATCCCATAATCCAGGTGTGCAAAGCTTCTTGTGTCAAACCCAAAAAAGACTGAAGGCTGTATTTGCTGCCAAAGAAGTTCCAACCAAATACTGAGTAAATTGTCTGAATACTTGTGGATGTGATATTTAAATATCTGGTATTATTTTTTATAATTTTACAGACATTTCTGCTGTTTCCACTTTGTCACTGGGGGGGACTGAGCATAGATTCATAAGGAAAAAAAAAGAAAATTCGAATAGATGAAATATCACACTAACATAATATTAAAAAAGTGAAGGGTCTGAATATTTCAGAACTATTTAAATGCAATTTTCCTATTAAAATGTTTTAGAAATATCTTCTAAACTTCCATTAACTAGTATTTAAAACAGAGACACTTCATCGGGAGCTTCTTGTGGATTTAGCACATATTCACAGTAACAAACTATTTAGAAAAAAATAAGAAAAAATGTGACTTCAACATCACATCTCAGTGCTTCAATTTCTGATTTCTTCCTTTTTTGCAGTGTGTTAGTAACAGACCCGCTCTATAATAATAGCACAGGTAGTGTGTATAAGTGTGTGTATCAGGATGGTCAGTGTGTTCAGCTGTCTACTGAAGGTAAGAAACTGGAATATCATAGTCAGTACCTCATACACACACACATACACGCGCGCACACACACACACACACACACACACACACACACACACACACACACACATAGAGATTGGCGGATTTAGGATTGCACACTATCACACACACTGTATGACTCATGAACACACTGTATATATGACATTTAATAGCAAGCATATCACACACACACACAGAGAATTACGAATCTATTTCTCAGTTTTCTTGAAATGCCTCTAAATATATCGACACGTTTCTGTGCTATTAAATGCTATTCTGTAAAAACAAGATATGTGTAGATGTATGTGGTATGCAGTGTTGGGCAAAGTTACTTTTAAAAGTAATGCATTACAATATTGAGAACTAATTACATTACTTAGTTACTTTTTATGGAAAGTAATGTGTTATATTACGTTTGCGTTACTTTTTCTTACCTGGTTAAGGCTTGATCTCTTTCCGATGGCATCGTACATGTGTCTCCCAGGGAAAACTTTTATTCCGAGCAGTCCATAGAGCTGCAGTGGTGGAAACATATTCCAAGTCGGCAAAAGTTTTCTTTAGTTCTGTCTCTATTTCCATATATGCCTTGTCCATATAGTTTGTAAGGGTTTTGTGATCGGGCAGCACGACCCCCGGCCTTTTCCCTGTCACGGAGATTTTGCTGATGAAATGTGGCGCATCTCCTCAACTATAACTGCAGCAAACAATTTGTTGTGTTCAGATAAACTAATTGTTTTACCTGGTGGTAAACGTGAACTGAAATCAAGTCTTTGTTGTTAAGCTTGAGACGCGGTGCAGGTTTCATTCCTCTCTCTCTTCCACATCTGTACTGCTGCGCTTTGCATGCAGATGTTGTTGTTGTTGTTGTTGTTGTTTTTTTGAAGTGGTATTTTTTGCAGTTGACAAGAGCTTTTCACCAACACATAATCTACACTTAACCATTATTACCTTCTCCTTTTCCTCGACTATTTCAAAATAATGAGAATCCTTCCATCGCAGTAATGGGATGCTCTGGCCTGGCTGATTAGCTTCTGACCAGCTTCTGACTAGCGCGTCTAAATGCGCGATTCCACGTGACTACGTTCATTTTAATTCAGTATTTTTTTTTAATGCAAAATAATTTAACTGAAAACCAACTCGCATTCCTAAAAAAAAAAAAAATCAGATATTAATGTGTAAATTTATAAAGTAAAGCGCTACTTTACTCGTTACTCCAGAAAAGTAATATTACTACGTAACGCGCGTTACCCCCAACACTGGTGGTGTGTGTGTGCATGCATTAATGCAAAATTCGTGTGTGAGAGAGAATTAAGCCCTTAATAGGTTATTTTTGTTTTCATTTTAAAGCACTTTATTCTCAATGTTTTCTTACACAAGCAATCAATATTTTTGATAATGACGACCTCAACACATTTTACACACTCATGTTGGTGAGTGTGTGTGTGTGTGTGTGTGTGTGTTTGTGTGCATGTATGTGGAATATACACGCACACAAACACACACACACACTCACCAACACACCCACACACATATATATACAGTACAGACCAAAAGTTTGGACACGCCTTCTCAATCAAAGAGTTTTCTATATTTTCATGACTATGAAAATTTTAGATTCACACTGAAGGCATCAAAACTATGAATGAACACATGTGGAATTATATATGGAATTATATACGTAACAAAAAAGTGTGAAACAACTGAAAATATGTCATATTGTAGGTTCTTCAAAGTAGCCACCTTTTGCTTTGATTACTGCTTTGCACACTCTTGACATTCTCTTGATGAGCTTCAAGACATATATTCCACATACACACACACACACACACACACACACACACACACATCTATATTCCACACACATACACACACACACTCACACTCACACACACACACACACACACACACACAGACACACATATACCACATACATGAACGTTTGCATGCCGGAAACAGTTCGCTCAACATGACAACAATGCAAGAGGAAATGTTTAAAGGTATCTTCATTGCATGTTCCCTGTAAAAACACAGAGAAAAGAGAAACTAATTGTATAGTGTTGAGTATACACATCAGTCAACCACAAAAACTATTTCTCTCTCTTTCTGTGCCTTTGTAGTCCAGTTAAATGGAGCATTTGGACTTGCCCTTGCGTGCACAGAACATCGTGCCATGGTGAGTAAAATAATGTGCACTCTGATCTTACATCAGCTTCTGAATCCTAATTTGACTTGATTAAACTTTGATTAAAGCTAGGGTTACATCTTACAGTTCCTAATAATGTGCTCTCATACTTTAATCAGATCTTTTGGTAATGAATTGATGATATAAAAGCACATTAAGTGCTTCACTAGTGGGCATTTTAGCAATGCTGTGACCAAAGACATTCAGCAACAAAGAATTTGTGCAAGCTTGGGGGAAAAAAAAAAATCTACTATTTGGAATATGAAGGATGCTACCAGACTAATGGAACAGCTTATACTACAGTTGTAATGGTAAAGAAATGTAAATTAAACATCCTAATAAAACTAAATTGACATCCCAATGTTTTAGGTTCCACATTACCTTAAGTTTAAATTAGTCTTATAATAGACATGTTAAAAAAAACATATATACTTCTAGTCTCCTAGTTACCAAGAAGTCAACAATTTAATAACCCTATTCCTGCACTTCAATGTATGCTTATATTTAAATTTATCATTTCATCAATTACTTCTTTTCACTAATCACCAAGATTTAAAACATGTTTCTGTTTGCAAGCAGAAGTTTTTCTGTGTATACTTGAATTAGTTGTTCCTTCACCCAAATTATTTTAATCTCGTAGCCTTCAGCACAGATTTTGGGACTTACAGATGAAATGCCCTACCTAAATTAAAATGTTAACAGTTCCCGGTAAACGTTGGCTACATACACAATTTAAATATCTTTAAAAAGAAGACACTTTGAGCATTACTGGTTATTATTTAAAAGTTAATATTGATTTAAAAGATAATCAGTTAAAGATGATTAATTACTGTAAAAAAAAATCCTGAATTAAATGTATTTTCCTTCATATATAAATACATGAAATCAGTCCTGGAGCAATCCAGAAGTAATGGGTTAAAGCCACATGTCTCATGAGTTTATTTTTTCAATTAAATGAAGATAACATGAAAAATTAGATTCCTACAAACATTTATCTGAGACTATGTCTGTTTCGCCCCTCCCCACCCAAATTTTAGGACTCACAGCTGAAATGCTCTACCTAAATGTATATGTTAACAGTTCCTGATAAAAATGTGCTACATACACAATTTAAAGATCTTTGGAAAGAAGACACTTTGAGCTTTACTGTCAATCATCAAAGTTAATTTTTCTCAAAAAGATATTAAGTTATAGATGATAAAGTGCCATGGCTATACATTTCCTGCATTAAACATTATTTTTATTTCATATATAAATACATGAAATCAGTCCTGGAGCAATCCAGAAAAGTATTGGGTTGAAAGCCACATGCCTCATGACTTTATATTCAATATTTTATGAAGATATCCTAAAAAATGAGATTCCTACAAACATTTCCCTGAGACCATGTCTGATCCTTTTCTCCCGCCCCCTGTTTAAGAGACACCTGCTAAACTCAGGTGTTCATTCATTCTCTATTTATACAGTCTGCATAGAAATGAACTGCTGATCATTAAAGGCTTTTATTCTACATGTTTGGTACTGATATTAAGTTAACATTCATAATGATGACCAGGTAGCAGACAAGCTTTTGTTTTACAGTCATAACATTCATATTAAAGTGCAGCTATTTCAATCTCTACTACACACACACACACACACACACACACACACACACACACACACACACACACACACACACACTTACTTTTCAAGCATTTCTCTTATAAAAACCAACGGACAATAAAACCATAAAGGGAAGTATATTGTAACAGTTAGCACGTGCTATGAACAGCTGTTTGAGTCGAAGTTAATGCTGGTTGACCATTAAAAAATTGTAAATAGTAATAAAACTAAGACTCACAGAAAATAAAATCCTCCCATATATCGTTAGAATTCTGCACTTATTGGCTACATTTTTCATCAGTCATTTTGTTTCCATAATGTTACTGTCTGGAAATAAAATGTTTGAAATGAAATGTGGTGCAGAATAAAAATGTCATGTCACCTGCCTATAGAGTAGATTCAATTAAAGATTCAGCCTATTTTAGAGCATTAATGTAACACTATATTCTACCAGCCTTATTTATTAATTTTTTTACCAGCAAGATGTTGGTTTTTATGCGAAAGTTATTCCGAAACACATACACACAAATTATACGTTTTCCATTGCAGTGATCTGAAATTTGCTGCTTGAGGCTTAGAGCTTTGGAATGATGTATAGTTAGTCATGGTTACTCTTCTCCCTATTTATAAATCTATTGCTAAACCTTAACACCGGAGAACACCGAGATAACTGTTGCGCTGGTGCATTAACACTAGTAACCTTGTCTAAAATCGCTAAACCTTTGTTTCAAGTTGCTGCATCTAAAAGTTATGGCAAGAACTTTGATAGTAATTAGACCCCTGGTTTCTGTTCTCAGTAGTCATGTGTTTCTGGCCTGCGTTTCCACATGCACAACAGTAAGGAAGCTGACATAAATTCATAAAAACGAAGAATCACTTAGTAAACCTCAGGAGACAGTTTTTGTTAGGGGTGTTTCGGTTTAGTTTACACGTGTACTGAATGCAATGTAATGGAACATTGTTAAATTCCCACAGGAACATATTAAGTGGCAGACTGCAGGTTTGTTTTGTCTCAGCCTCATACTTTGAGTGAATATTTTTATTATTATTAAAAATACAATTTGTTTTGCACATGCATGAAAATGCTAAAGAATAAAGAAATAGAGGTAGTGCTATAGATTTTTTAGCATTTTATGTCCAGCCTCAAAAATTTTTGTTAAAATGAGAAAATCCTGAAATTCTGCATATCGACAGAGTGAGTAAATGAAGGAATGAAGACATTTGTTAAAGTATCCTGAAATAAGTAGAACAGTTAAGTAGACCATATCTTTAGAAAATGTAATATTAAATGTGTGTGTGTGTGTGTGTGTGTGTGTGTGTGTGTGTGTGTGTGTGTGCGTGCGTGTGTGTTTTAGGTACTGACAGGTAGCACCAAAATGCAGGACGCAGAGGAGAGTTGAATAAGAGTCTTTAATAGCCAAACAGGAGAGCATAGGCAGATAACCACACAGCATGGCAGTAGGAAACAGCTCCAAAATCCAAAACACTGAACAGGGCAATACAAAGCAGGAAAAAACAATCTGATATATCGTTACACAGGACAGCAGAGCAATAAGGGCAGGAAACAGAAGAAACAAGCAGGCAGAAGGCAGGATAAATCTCAGGGACAGCCGGCAGACAGATTGTAACATTCCACCTTTAGATCTCCCTCTCTTTGTGTGTGTGTGTGTGTGTGTGTGTGTGTGCAGGTGTGTAGTCCTCATGTGCAGCAGGAGTGTGAAGGGTTTCATTATTTGCAGGGAGTGTGTGTGGAGCTCAATGCCTCTCTCAAACATTCTTACACACACAAACCAGTTTTCCAAGGTATGTATTCAATTTAAATTTATAAATCAATTACATTTGAGTATTGTATCTGTTTTTTGTGTACTCAAAATGTGTGTGTGTGTGTGTGTGTGTGTGTGTGTGTGTGTGTGTGTGTGTTTTAGAATGCCATGTAATACCTCCACTTGATGCAGTAATTCTGTTTGACGACTCTCAGAGTATTAGAAATGAAGATTTCATCAAAATGATAAATTTCATCAAAGATGTAATCAGATCATTCACCAACCCACGAGCACAGGTGTGTGTGTGTGTGTGTGTGTGTGTGTGTGTGTGTGTGTGTGTGTGTGTGTATGTGTGTGTGTGTGTATATGTGTGTGTCTGGCTGTGTGTGTCTGGTGTGTGTGTATGTGTGTGTGTGTTGGCTGTTTTCTGGAGTTTCACGGTGTGTGTGTGTGTGTGTGTGTGTGTGTGTGTGTGTGTGTGTGTGTGTGTGTGTGTGTTAGGTGGCTGTAGCAAAGTTCTCCTCTCGAGTCTCTGCAGTGTTTCAGTTTGAGAATTTTGCTGCAGATCGAAATGCAGATAATTTGATGTCAAGTATCACACATAGTCAAGGAGACACATACACACCTTCAGCCATACGCTTTGTATTGTAAGTACACACACACACACACACACACAAACACACACACACACAAACACATTCTTTCCCACCTAAATCTCTTTCTGTCCCTAAATTTGTTATTTCTTTAGAGAGGAAATGTTCCAGGAGAGTGTTGGAATGAGAAACAACTCCCAGAAGCTGCTGATTGTGGTTACAGATGGAAAGTCTAATGATAAAAATGATAACTTCAGATCTGTGATCGATCTGGCCAATAAAAGGGGAGTGACACGATTCGCCATCGGGGTAAATTACAGCCTACACTCTAAGCCGTCTCTTTCTTTCTCTGCTGCACATTTGTCTTTCTCTGTCTCTCTTTGATTAACTGCTCTTCCTCTCAGGTGGGTGAGGAGTACTCTCGAGAGGAATTGGAACAGATTGCCTCAGATCCTCGTTATGTGTTTGAGACTCCAAGTTTTAGTTCTCTTTCCTCTATTGTCTCACAGCTCACTGAGAGGATTTTCAGCATTGAAGGTAAAACACATACACACACACAAACAGATACACATACAGAAAACTGTAAGAAATATTCATCCTGTGTGTGTGTGTGTGTGTGTATGTGTGTGTGTGTGTGTGTGTGTGTGTGTGTGTGTGTTTGCTTGCATGTGTGCGTGCGTGCATGTGTGTGTCCAGGTACAAATGTGGGGAACTCAAGTTCTATCCAACTAGAACTCTCTCAGGGTGGATTTAGTGTTGCACTTTCTGAGGTCAGGAAGCAGTTTACAAGTGAACACACTCCTACACACACACACACACACACACACACACACACACACACACACACAAACTAGATGTTGCACTACTAATCTGCTAAAGTTAACTAGTTGACCAGTCATATAAACCAGTTGTTGTCTGGTCCCTTTTTCATAGTTGAAACTTATAGGATATTCATGTTTTTTGTTTAGTTTTTTTTTTTTACAGTAAAAAATTAAAAAATTAATCAGTGGAATAAATGAACAAAATAAAGAAAAGATCTGGGGTGAGGTACCTGCATGTCTTCTCTCACCACATCCATAAACCTCCTTTTTAGTCTTCCTCTTTTCCTCCTTCCTGGCGGCTCCATCCTCAGCATTCTTCTACTGATATACGCCTCTCACTGAGCCCCAATTAAATACATATTTATATATAAATAAAACCGCAAAACCCAAAACAGTAACAGCATAAACTGAAAGCATGTGCAAAAGAAAAATCGCAACTTTTCAATATTTTGAAGGTTGGCCAATTACTGTCATCATCCCACCCAATATCATCCCAAAATATTTGGATTAATAACCAAATGTGTGTGCATGTGTGTGTGTGTGTGTAGGAGGTGAGTGTGTTTGGTGCAGTGGGAGCATTCTCCTGGTCAGGAGGTTTGGAGGAGAAAATGCCAAATCTGAACGCTTCCTTCATTAACGTATCTACGGTGGAGGACATGGACAACTCCTATCTGGGTAACAATTCACCTATTTATCCATTCATCCATTTATTTATCTGTTTATTATATTATATTATATTATATTATATTATATTATATTATATTATATTTTATTATATTATATTATATTTTTTATAATGTACATTTATTAATTTCTTTGTATTGA
>MU554589.1:11954023-11968350 GCA_024362625.1 Silurus asotus | reverse complement strand
GACTCTCTCTCTCTCTCTCTCTCTCTCTCTCTCTCTCTCTCTCTCTCTCTCTCTACATGTTTGCATTTGTTTTGTGTGTCTTTGTGTTCAGGTGGAGTCTGTCCAGGTGGAGAGTTGGGGTTTGGTTTCATTTGATCAGGATCGTTACACACAATACCTTAATGAGGAAGAGTTACTTCTTTCAGTGAGACAACACACACACTACACAAAAACACATGAGTCCATGTCCAATGCACACAAAAAGAACACTACAATACAATTGACCTCAAAAATATACAATTTACATCAAAACACATAAACACAGTCATCACAATATCAATACTCCATGCAACCAACACACACACACGCACACACATACACATCATTACACTACACACATCTGTAACCCTTCTGTGGGTATGGGGTATTAACTTTCCACACAGGAGACTGAGGTCTCAGCTGATAGATTAAGAATTACGCTAGAAATTTAGTTTCTATTACTGAAGTACAATAAAAATTGCTTTAAAAGCATTTAAAAGCATTGCTAAGATGGATGCTCTTTCTAAGTCCTTCTAAAAAGCATGCAAACAATGTAAACAATATAGTAGTCAGTTCCAAAAGACGGCATGTAAACAGTAATACAGTGAAAAGTGCAGTTAAACAGATATCAGTTATCAAATATAAATAATAATGAATAGAGGATGGTGGAATGGATTGAGATGAGTGATGAGTGTGTGTTAAGTGTTAAGTCCAGGTTGTACAGTTTGATAACACACATTTGTGTGTGTGGGTGTGTGTGTGTGTATGTGTGTGTGTGTGTGTGTGTGTGTGTGTGTGATCTCTTCAGTTCTGTGTATTAAGTAGCCTGATTGCCTGTGGGAAAAGACTGTTGCATAGTCTTGTTGTGGCGGCCCAAATGCTTTGGAACCGTTTTCTTGATGGCAGTAGAGTAAAAAGTGTGTGTGACAGGTGTGTGTGGTCTCCACAATGCTGTGTGCTTTGCAGATGCAGCGTGTGGTGTAAATGTCCATGATAGAGGGAAGAGAGACTCTGATGATCTTCTCAGCTGTCCTCACTATCCTCTGTAGGGACTTGCGGTCCGAGACGGTGCAATTCCCAAACCAGGCAGTGATGCAGCTGCTCAAGATGCTCTTAATGGTCCCTTTGTAAAACAGGTTCAGGATAGGTGGAGGGAGATGAGCTTTCCTCAGCCTTCTCAGGAAGTAAAGACGCTGCTGGGCTTTCTTGGTGATGGAGCTGGTGTTGAGTGACCAGGTGAGGTTATCCGCCAAATGAACACCAAGGAATTTGGTGCTCTTGACGATCTCCACTGAGGATCCATCAATAATCAGTGGAGATTGGCCGCTCTGTGCTCTCCTGAAGTCAACAACCATCAGCAAACTTGATGATATGATTCGAGCTGTGCATTGCTACACAGTCGTGAGTCAGCAAAGTGAACAGCAGTGGACTAAGCACACAACCCTGGGGTGCCCCAGTGCTCAGTGTGGTGGTGCTGGAGATGCTGTTCCCGATTCGTACTGACTGAGGTCTCTCAGTCAGGAAGTCCAGGATCCAGTGAGCTCTAAAAGAGCTGTCCTGACCCTGCTGTCAATGAATGGAGACCTGACCCATATGAAGAACTGGCGCCCAGTGTCACTACTATGCACTGACTGCAAGCTGCTGTAAAAAGCATTAGAATCAAGATTAAAGAAGGTGATGGAGCATATAATTTACCATGACCAGATGTACTGTGTGCCTGGCAGGTCGATATTTGACAATGACATCTCCAGGCTATTGGGTGTGAAGACTGGTCTGATTTTCCTAGACCAGGAAAAGGCTTTTGACCGGGTTGAGCATGAATACTTGTGGAAGGTTCTGAAAAGACTTTTGGTTTCACCCTGGATTCAGAGCCATGATCAGGGTGCTGTACAGTGAAATTTAGAGTGTACTAAAGGTTAATGGTGGTTTATGTGCTCCTTTTAGAGTGTACAGAGGGATCAGGCAGGGCTGTTCACTGTCAGGAATGTTGTACACTCAAACTATTGAACCTCTTTTAATCAATCAGAGAAATCGTCTTTCTGTCTGTCTTAATATTCCACACTCTAATGCTTCACTCTAACTGTCTGCTTACACAGATGACGTGGCTGTAATAGTGGGGTCCCAGGCTGATGTGAATGTTTTAAGTAATATTTAAAGAGACTTTGAGTTTTTATGATAAGCGAAAGTAAACTGGAAAAAAAAGGAAGCAGTTTTAGTCAGGGGGCGGAGAGATGGGGAGCCACCCTCCCAGGAGGTCTGGTGTAGAAAAGAGGTGGTTTTAAATACTTGGGTGTCTACCTGGGGAGTAATGAGTTTTTTAGTAAAAACTGGGAAGGCACTGGAGGCACTTTCCACAAGGAGGGAAGTGTGGTGATTACGTACCGGGGTTACGTGAGTAACCTAAAGTTCTCTTTTAAACATCTGTTCAGTTTCTCACTATTGGATATAGACAACGCGAATATTGCAAATATGCTGTCTGAAGGTGTCAAACTAAATCAGTGATGTGATTAAAAAGAACATGAGATTTCCACCTCTTACTGAAGGGAGCAGAAACATGTAAGAAATGACAAACTTCCAATTTACAATGTTTCCATCACCCTTGTCATTCTTATATATATATATATATAATATGTACCTCTACACACTCAGGATGGAATGTCTAGGAGGTGGCCAAATCTCAGGTACTATGAGCCCTCAGCCCTTCTGGACCCATGCTATTATAACCCCCAAATCCTCCATATTGTGCACCTCCAGTCTAGAGAAACCCTTAATGGGCACTCTATGTGAGAAGGGTTTGTTCCAAAAGTGCCACATTTGTGACACACGCAGGGACAGCTGGAATTAGCTGCTTAACTGGGGAAGTGCGTGATGGCAGCCTCTTCCCATCATTCAAAGCCCCCCTCGGCGTCCTGGTGCACCTGCAGAGATGGCCAGTCGATAAAGCTTTTTGGCTGCTCTCCTACACATCTCAACGAGGTCCAGCTCACCTGGCATGGGGGAAGGGCCCATAGCACTTTCAGGCCTGGAGAGAAGATCAGGAGAAAAGACAGCATCCTCCTCGTCATCCTCCAAATCCTCCTCCAAAAAATGAGCAACCTCATCATCTTTCTCTTCCTCACCCTTGTCCCCCACTAAAGGGTTAGAATCAAAGCGCAAAGAAAGGACAGGAGACACTTTGTCCATCAACTCTCCGCAGCTACATTGTGCCTGAGAAGCAGCCACGTCCCCCTCCGCGGGCGGCGGAGAAAGACATGGGTCTCCTTCATTCGCAGCCGTGACTCTCATTCGGCGCTCCCAAACCCTTAACAGGAAACACGAGCAGTGCGGGCAGCACTCAGGGTTACCGAGCACATGCACATGGGATGAGAGTCTTTAGCCGAGATCATAGACCAGCATGCACACAGTCGGGAGGGATCTTTCCTCACCGCCGTGCAACCGGATGGGCTCGGAGTCACCATAACTGAGGTGCAAACACCGGGAGATAAAGCCGAGATCACCACAACTTGCCTCTCGAAAGCGGATCTGATACGATACCTTTCTGTTAACTTAACGCGAGGTAAAAAAAGAACAGCAAATGGAAATATCCGCTTTAAAAGTGAATATTCCCCTCAAATAAGCAGCTGCGCTCGAAGACGTACCTCAACGGCTCATCCGTGAACAGTTTAGCGACCACCCCTAGAGGATCTGCTGAGGATAGCTTCCTGTAAAACGGTGTTTATAAGAAGGCAGGATTTCCAGCATCACTGTCGTGATTGGTCTGTCAGCTGACAGACGTGGTGTGATTGATGCTTCCAGGACTGGTCACACCAAGGCAATTCCTATAGTGAGATACCGAACGGATGTTTGAAAGAGAACAGGGTTATGTGCCAAATGATTAATTTTATTTTTGGTCAAGCAAAAATGGCTAAATACCTGAGCAGAAAGAACAAAATAACACAAAATGCTGATTATGATGCAATCAGAATCTTCCCCAGACTGACAAAATCCAGGATTGTGGTTGATGTTAATGTGTATAAGAGTTTGGGGAATGTGAAGATGTTTGAGGTTGTGTGGTGCTGTAATGAAACTCTGTGTTCTGTAAGAGATGAAGAATTATATTTTGCAACAGAACTGAACTCATTTAAACTAAACACCCCTCTCCCACCACAAGTGCCATAACCTGATTTTATTTGTCTGTTTGTCATATTATTTATTTATTTATTTATTTAATTAATTGAAAAATCAAACCTGATACCATTTGGCATTAAATATAACTTATGTCAAATTATTGTAAAAGTCAAAAGTCTCTCTCTCTCTCTTTCTCTCTCTTATTTTCCCCTCTCTCTCTCTCCCTCTTTCTTTTCCTCATCCTCTCTCTCTTTCCCTCTTTCTTTTCCTTCCTCTTTCCTCTCTCCCTCTCTCCAGATAGTATCGGTGGTAGAATCAGTGTCTCAGGTGCACACGGCTCTGATCGCCTCCCTCTCTGTGTTATTCGGTGTGGTTGTGATGATTGTGCTGTTTGTAGGATTGTATAAGGTGAGTGTTTAGTACACAGGAATCCGGACTGTGTTCAGTACTGTTGATTGATCGATTGTTGATGTGTCATGTTGCATTGTGTTCTGTTGTCATATTATGTGTTCTGTTGTAGGTTGGGTTCTTTAAATCAAAATCTTTTGAAAATGCTGCTCAGGAGGCTGATGGAACGACATCAACCACTAGAGATGGGAACGACTCCAACACACCGCATGAAAACACTGATGGACAAACAGAAGCCAACAGCACACACACACACAATCCCAACACATCCAACAACAGCAACACTGCACGTGTTATGGAAGAAAAATCAGTCCTGTAATGATAGAGTTCAGAGTGTGTAGAGTTAGAGTTAGATGAAACACAATGGAGGACTCCATTGAACCAGTGAACTTTAAACAAAGTGTGTGTGTATTTGTAAATAAATGGTGGCACTGTGGTGCATTCTGATTTTACATTTTTTAAAACAATAAATCGGCCAGAAATAGAAATGCAGAGTAAATAAACTGATCATGATAATGCTTGGAGTAAAACACAAATAAATCTGTCCTGTAAATATTATTCTGAGGAACAGCAAAAGGATCAGGAAGTGACACCGAGTTACTGAGATGTTTACACACATCTATCATTTATCATATTTAATACACTTTCAGAGATTGTAGATGCATAAGATAAATAAAGCAATTTAATTTCTATCATTTTGATTTATTTTTATTTGCATAATATTAGCATTTTGAGGGCCACATGACTATCAATTCAAATCATGTTTATTTGTATTGCACTTTTAATAATGAACACTGTCTCAGAGCAGCTTTACACAGATCATGTGGTGATAAAAATGAAGATGTTGTTTATAAGTGTAAGTTTGTCCCTGATGAACAAGTCGGTAGAGACTGTGGTGAAGGAAAAACTCCCTGAGTTGCAGAAGGAAGAAACTTTGGGAGGAACCAGACTCAAGAGTGAACCTCATCCTCATCTGGGTTCCACCAAATGTCCATTTATTACAGATAAACGATGTTGAGGTGCAGTGATGGAGATCAGAGCAAACTGTAGTCCTGAGTCAGTGTAGGAGACTGTTGACATTAACTACAATCCAAATCCTCAAAGGTCGTGTTCTTACTCTGGAATTCATGGAACCACCCAAGGCGTTGATAAGAAACAGAGAGAGGCATGACAGGAAGAGAGAGGGGTGACAGGAAGAGAGTGGGGTGACAGGAAGAGAGAGAGAAGAGGGGTGACAGTTAGAGAGAGAATGAGAGAGGTGGGGTGAAAAAGAGAGAGAGAGAGAGAGAGGGAATGAGAGAGAGGGTGACAGGAAGAGAAGGATATGGATTACTAAGTTTTCTGATTGTTGTATGAAAGTTAATGTCACTGTGCAGTTTGGACTCTGGTGAGATTCACTGTAGCAGCAGAACTAAAAGGGAGAAGCAGAAGGAAACACAGACATGAGGATGAGTTGATTTGAATTTAAGTTCATGTTTGACTGTCTGATCTCAGGTTGGCTGCTGAACTTCCTCCAGGAAAAGAAAAAACTAAAGAATATGCAGGAACACCAGGTTTTACACACACACACACACACACACACACACACACACACACACATTTTGTACAGTTCTTCAGTTATGTGTGAGGAGGACACTAAATCAGGAAGTATAAATGAGGAACAGGAAAAAGATCCAAAAATTTTAATCCAGTGAGGAACCTGAGATTCTCACAAAATACTGTGTGTAAATCACAGTCAAAGAGAAAAATACCCTACCTATACATCACCCACGCCTTTACTCACTTCATCTCCACTTACAGTCACATCTTCACTTAACCTCTCCTCCCACATCCACCCACATCTCCACTTAAACCTCCTGGGAAGTTCGGCAAGGGTTTTGAGGGTGTGTTCATGTGAAGAAAAGGTTCAGGTGTCTGTAAAAGAGAGCACTTCGTTCAGTAAAGGTTCTTAAGATTACAATGACTCTTTCCGTCATTTCAAACTAGATAAGTAACTACCCAGCTTTAAAAGTGAACGATATACAACTGGCTGTGAACATGACTATGCTCGGGCGTATGGAAGAGTTTAATGAATGCTCGACTTACTCTTATGAAGAATACGTAGAAAGGAATGTTTTTTTTATGCAAATGACATCAAGGATGATACGAAGAAGTGCTCCGTGCTGCTTATTGTCTGTGGTGCACAAACTTATTTCACTTTACGTTCAGTGCTCACTCCAACACAGCCCTCGACGGTGACTTATGCTAACATTTTAGCTGCCTTAAAACATCACTACAAACCAGCACCATCAGAGATTGTCCAACGTTTTCATTTAGACAATTGTAACTCTAACTCTAACTATATTGCTAAGCTTCGGCGTTTGTCTGTGCACTGCGTTTTTTGGAGATCAGTTAGACGCCATGCTACGTGATGAAGCACTATAGTGATGCTTACTGGCGGAACCCACGCTCACATTCAAGGAGGCAGAGGTAAAAGCGCTGAAACAGCAGTGTTAAATGCTCGTCTGCTTCGTCGATGACAAAACGAATCACCCGAAAACAATGTGCATTACACTGCCCAAACACACGCATCAGCACACATAATAGCAAATACTAAAGACAATAAAAGACATGATAAACCATGTTATAGATGTGGTGGGCAACACAAGCTTGCAAGTTTTCCGCTGCTGTATGCCATTACTGTAAAAAAAAGAAAGCACATAGTCCGGGTGTGTTTAGCAAAGACTAGACACAATAATGACCAGGATGCAGTCATATCTGGCCACTGTTATATTAAACAATCTAGCACACACAATGGAAGTGGACTCAGAAGCAGCATGCTCCTTGATTAGTGAGCATACTTATAACTCATTGTGGCCATCTCAACCCCCTGAAATGCTTGCAGACAATAAAAAACTAAAGTGGTGGTCACAGGAAGTGTTAGGGAAAATTTTTGTGGAAGTTTTGTACAAAGGAACACGGAACACATTGCTCTTGTTCATCATCAGAAGCCAGGGCACTAGTCTGCTGGGACGGGACTGGTTTGATGCCCTGGAAATATCAGTCGAAGGAGTACACAAAATACAACTTCAGTCCATGGAGGAAATATTGACTGAATATGCTGAGGTTTTCTAAGACATTGGGGTTTCCTCCCCAATGGGGACTCCTCTGGTTTCTATATTGATACGATGGTTGCACCAAGTTTTTTTAAAGCCTGACCAGTTCCTTTTGCTTTGCGACTGCAGCTGGACAAGGAGCTGGATAGATTGGTGGTTGCCATGTTTGGCATTCAAGGTGCCAGATGCACTAATGCATGCTGAACAAATTGCAAAACTAACTCTTAAGGACCCTGTCATGTCCCGGGTACTACACTGGGTGCTACCTGGATGGTCGGACGAGGTACCTGATAGCCGGTTCAGACCATTTTCTTTACGCCGCAACAAACTCTCCACGCAAAAGGACTGTGTGAGATTGGGAAGCTGTGTGGTTGTTCCTGGCTTAGTGAGGAGGGAGGTACTCGCTATGCTTCATGATTCACACCCAGGCATTGTACACATGAATGGACATGCAAGGAGTCATGTGTGGTGGCCCGGCATGGACAAAGAAGTGGAGGAGACTGTCAAGGCATACAGAACTTGTCAAGGATCACGTAATGTGCCTCCTAAGGCTAAAGTACATCCTTGGGAGTGGACGACAAATAAATGGTCCCGGCTGCACTCATCCAGTCTCCACCTAGTCACCTGTGTTCCCTGACAGAAGAATCTGTCTGTGCATCATGTCCCGTGAGATTTCTGACAGAATATATATATATATAAATATATATATAAATCAAATCAAATCAAATTTTATTTGTCACATACACATACATAAAGAGTACGGCATGCAGTGAAATGCTTTTTACAACGATCCGGCATGAGGGAATAAAATGGGGTGAAAAGGAGAATAAAAATTAAAAATATAATAACAAAATATATAAAAAAAATTATAATAACAAGAAAAAGAAGGCAGATAAATAAAGTATAAAAAACTACATAAAAAAATATGAGGATATCAAGATATATATATATATATATATATAAAATGCTTATGGCAGTGTGCAGATAAACAGTAAACATTAAACAACAGTAAACAATCGAAACCATGTTTAACTTGTTTACTGTTTACTGTATGTGTATGTGACAAATAAAATTTGATTCGATTTGATTTGATTTTTATATATATACTTCAGGGCAGGGCTTTCAAGGTTTTAGTGCAGGGCTTTCGGTTTCAATCCTTTGTACACGCAGAACATAGTTAAAATCGGAGTTCCCTTGAGAACATTTTAAATTCTGAGCTGCAAGTTTGTTTAGTCTTCACCTCGCACATTGAGTGCATTTATTTATTTTTTAGTATTATTAAACTTGAAAACATACCCAACAATGCCAAGGGTATAAAAAATAAACTAGACTTAGCGCAGTATAACTGTGGTGTTATACTGGTAGCACGAAAATGCTAAAACATTCATAGCACTAGCATTAGCTGATTATTTATCGTTTTATGTCCAGCTTCAAGACTTTCTTTTGAATGGAAAAAATCCTGACAATTCTGCGTCTCAAGGGAGTAAATGAATGAATGAATGAAAGATGGAGGGAATGAAGACATTTGTTAAAATCTGCTGAAATAAATAGAACAGTTATGTAGATCATATCTTCAGAAAATTCAATATTAAATGTAAAACACACACACACACACACACACACACATCTGTATTACCTAAATGAGGTTTAACAAATGTAAACTTAATTAAATTTTTCCATTATTATTATAATATTTTATTTAATAAATATAAATATATAAAAAGTATGTAAACTGATTTAATGATGACGTTTGAGAACTGAAACAATATCGGTTCATTCTTTTTGAATAACCCTGTGTATATATATATACTGTACAGAGCTGAGACCTGGACACAAATACAAACCCCACATAACTAAACATCTTTCCCTCTCTCTGTTTCTCAGGTCTTCTTCCTCCTCCATTTGTTTCTGATCCTAAGGTGGTTTATACAAAGAACATTGATGATGTGGGTGTGTTAAAGGTGTAGTGTTTGATGCCAAAGATAATGAGTTTTATAACAAGTTAGCATTGGGGGACAATTTCTATTCCCGGGCAGGAAAAGATGATCGAGACCAGAGTGTTCACGGAGCTAAACGTGTGGAGTAACAATTGAAAACTCTGCAATCACCTTGAACTTAACTACATCCAGAGCAACGGAGGAGAGTGTGTTATACTGTAAACAGAGAGAGAGAGAGAGAGAGAGAGAGAGAGAGAGAGAGAGAGAGAACTTAATAAATCCAATACACAGACAAGTAACACGCACACACACACACACACACACACACACACACACACACACACACACACACACACACACACACATGCACACACACACACAGTGAACTGAAAGTTCTCATTTTCTATTCCTTTTTAGTTCTGTTCCGACTTTCAGAAGCAGAGACCCACAAAACACTCACAAACTTTCACAAATGTTTTTTCACTTTGAAGTAAAGTGAAGTTGGGAGTTGTGTTATGTGTGATGTCTCAGGTGTCTGTTGTGTGAAATGTGTAAGGGACAAACATACACTAATAAATAACATATTCACTTTTATCTCCACATTATCTGTGTAAAGCTGCTCTGAGACAATATTCATTGTTAAAAGCACAATAGAAATAAACATGAATTTAATTTAATTTACAGTTTTTGCCTATTGCTTACACACTATTTGCAAAATTATGGCTCATTATGTCAAAACTCTACACACAAGCCAATCAGACATAGCACATGGGGATTAACAACTCACATCTATGCCAAAATGAAACACTGCATTCAAAACTTAACACTCCTTTCTAAAAATGAAATTCTTGTAACAAAACCATACACACAAGCACCATTTAAATTACTCTTTCATATCACCAGCAACACACTGATGCGCTTTATATAAAACACTGCAGTTCTTGTGTTTTTATTTATATTGTAGTTTTCTAAGACTCTTTTTGTAAAACCCTTTTTGTAAGACTCTTTTTGTAAAACCCGAAAGTAGATTTTTTAAAGATTGCTTTGTTTAAATGTATTCAGTAATCAAACAAGAGTTTTTACAAAAAAAAAAAACATTCTTAAAAAAATAAAGAAATATAGAATCACAAGTCATTACATTTAGCAACAAAACAAAAGTAAAAAACAAAACAAATACTGGATAAACTGCTATTGTGGGAAAAAAACACACTTGTTTTGTGTGTGTGTGCATGTGTATGTGTGTGGTGGGGGCCTGGGGGGGTCTTATGGATCCCGCCTTTTGTTCGGATCTGGCCACAAGACCTCGTCGACATCACAGGCGATGTCCTCGCGGGCTAGGCGTCGGGAAAAATATCGTTTTGTGTGCCTAATCCACCCTTGGATGGATCCCACCTCAATGTCTACACATGCCTCTTCCATTGCTTGCAGAAGAGGCATGTGGGCGTGTGGTTGCCGATCATAGACTTTCCACCGCCATTCCTCGATTGCATTTAGAAAGGGGCTGTAAGGGGGCGGGTATTAAAGTGTAAAATTGCTATGGTTGGTGAACCAATCTTGGACCAGAGTAGCCCTGATATCATCCGATACACGTCTTCGCACTGGTTCTCGTCTTTGTCCTCTTCCATGTCCATGTCCAACTCCTTTCTCTCTTTGTCCTCCTCTTACTCTTACTTGCATTGCCTCCATGCTTGCAAAGTTCTCAGAATGTCTTACCTGAGGCCTATTTGTAGTGCTAAGGCTCAGACTGATTGGTGTTCTGTTTTCTGTACCAGTGTTTTTAGGTGTGTGTGTAAGTGTGTATAATTGCCAGAAGAGTTTTGCATTTTTTTGCAGAGTGTTTTCCCAGTGATAACAGGTGATTTCGTTTCTGAAAAATGTGTCTAATGTAAGAAAACATGTGTAGTGTTTCGCAATAAGTGTGCTGCAGAATTGCAAACAAAGTGCAAAGTTGATAATGTGTTTAAGCTATGGGTACACTGTGTTTAAGCATATGCTACAAGAAGTGTAGGTATTGAGGCTTTGGTCTAAGCATTCAGATTTAGTGTGCAAGCAATGGGCAAAAACTGTAAATGTGTTGTGTGTGTGTTTTGTGTCACATGTTGTGTGTGATGTTGAGGTGTGTGTAGTGTGAGTTGTGTTGTGTGTGATGTGTTTGTTGTGTGAGGTGTGTGTAGTGTTTTATGTATGAGGTGTGTGATGTGTAAGGTGTGTGTTGTGTGAGGTGTGTGTTGTGTGTGATGTTGAGTTGTGTGTGATGTTGAGGTGTGTGTTGTGTATAATGTATAAGGTATGTGATGTGTAAGGTGTGTATTGTGTGTGATGTTGAGGTGTGTGTTGTTTGTAATGTATGAGGTGTGTGATGTGTAAGCTGTGTGTAGTGTGAGATGTGTTGTGTGGTGTGAGATTATGAGGTGTGTGTTGTGAGATGTGTTGAGTTGTGTGAGATGTGGTGTGTTGTGTGTGTGAGATGTTGTGTGAGATGTGTTGTGTGTGATGTGCGAAATGTGGTGCGGTTTGTGAGATGTGCTTTTTTTTGTGTGAGTTGTGTAAAGTGTGTGTTGTGTCATGTTGAGGTGTGTGTTGTGCGGGATGTATTTGGTCAGTTTGATGTTTGAGGTGTGTAGTGTGTGAGATGTGTTGAGTTGTGTGTAATGTTGAGATGTGTGTTGTGTGTAATGTATGTGATGTGTGAGGTGTGTGTTGTATAAGATGTGTGAGGTGTGTGTTGTGTAAGATGTGGTGGGTTGTGAGTGATGCGTAAGGTGTGTGTTGCTGAGGTGTGTATTGTGCTGTGTGTGATGTATGGGATGTGTTGTGTGATATGTGTTGTAAAGTGTTTAATTTATGAAGTGTGTGTTGTGTGAGATGTGGTGTGTTGTGTGTGAAGTGTGATGTGTGTGCTGTGTGAGATGTGCTGTGTGTGTGGTGTTTTGTGTGTAATGTTAAAGTGTGCTTTGTGTAAGATGTATGAGGAGTGTAATGTGTGAGGTGTGTTGAGTAAGATGTGTGTTGTGTGAGATGAGTTGTGTTGTGTGAGATGAGTTGTGTTGTGTGTGATGAGGTGTGTGTTGTGTGAGATGTGGTGTGTTGTGTGTGATGTTTGAGGTTTGAGAGTTGTAACAGTCACTGAGACTGTGTCTGAGTCCCGAACACTGATTGGAAGGTTGTTCCAGAACTGTGGGGTTTATAAGAATAACATCTGCCCCCTGCTGGAGGCTTCATTATTTGAGGTACCAACAAATAGCCTGCACCTTTTGATCTAAGTAGGCGTGGAGGATCATCCTGGCACAGAAGTTCACTCAGATACAGGTCCTAGTAAAAGTACTTCCATCTTATCTGAGTTGAGCAGAGGAAAGTTATCAAGCATCCACTGTCTAATGTCCTTTACACACTCCTCAACATTGTTAAGCTGATCTCTCTCATCTGGCTTTGCTGAAATATACAGTTGTGTATCTTTAGCATAGCAATGGAGGCGAAAACCATGTTTATGTATAATTTTACCCAGAGGCAGCAGATATAAAAAAAAATCAGTGGGCCTAATACAGATGCTTGTGGAACACCAAACTTTACCCAGAATGTGAAGAACTCACCATTTACAGCAACAAACTGATAGCAGTCAGTCAAATAAGACCTGAGCCAGAAGAGAGCTGTTCCCTTTATTCCAACAACGTTCTTAAGTCTAGCAAGCAGGAGATGATGATCAATGGTGTGAAAAGCTGCAAAACAGCAAAACAAGTAAAGAGACAAAACCCTGATCAGAGGCCAACAACAGTCATTTATCACCTTAACTAGTGCCGTCTCTGTGCTATGATGAGGCCAACTTCCTCAGTAGATGTGAGCAGAACTGCTGTGCTACAACCTTTTCTAGAATCTTGGAGATAAAGAGGAGGTTTGATATTGGACTGTAGTTGGACAGCTGACAGGGTGAAGGTCAGGTTTCTTAATTAGGGGGTTGATACTGCAGTTTGAAGGATTTAGGTACAAAACCAGTGCTAATGGAAAAGTTTATTATAATTTAAAGTTAGTGAGTTTGATTCAGAAATAAGTCTAATTAATTTGCTCCAATTAAATGGGAGTCAAACTTTATAATTGTTTGTTATAACTGTATTGTTATCGACACAGATAACTAATATTTTCATTGTTATCACTGAAAAGGTTAATTGAAATCATTAAACCATGTAATGTGTGAATTGTGTGAACTTTCCTATTCCCTCATGCCGGACAATCGTACAAAGCATTTCACTGCATGTCGGACTCTGTATGTATGTGTATGTGACAAATAAAATTTGATTTGATTTGATTTGATTTGATTGTGTGATGTGTGTGTTGTGTGACTCGTGTGTGTTATAAGCTGTATTGTGTGTCTTGGCTGTTACATTATGTGTAAAGTGCAAACAGGAAACCTCTCTGTATCTGCGTCTGAAATCATGCACTTTCTCAGGTATTGTCTATTTTGTTTTGGTGTCTGAATTCTGAGTGAACAACTTTATTCCTTACATTTGCTCACTTGATTGTTCCCATAATGCACTCTGATTTCCAGTGTACATCCATGTACTCTTGCTAACGTACTTATACCCCACACTGCACCGCAACATCTCTTCAGGAAAAGATGTTTCACCAGAACCACCTTGAGAAGATAAGCATGAGTGAGTTGAAGAGTTCACCTCCAGGAAACTACACCATAATAAATAAAATAATGTGACAGATGGTATTGGCTTTCTAATTATTTTTATTATTTAATATATATATATATATATATATA
>MU554589.1:11930266-11950550 GCA_024362625.1 Silurus asotus | reverse complement strand
CCCCAAACCAATACCCCCACCCCGCCCCCTGTCCACACTGCGGGTACACCATAAAGACATACAAAGCACTCTGCCTGGTCTAAGCTGTGTTCTCTCACCCAGAGGAGGACGTCCACCAATCAGAGTTTACAGCAGCTCTAAAAAAGGAAGTGGAACCCCACCATTACGAAAACCAAAAACCCCAAACCAATACCCCCACCCCGCCCCCTGTCCACACTGCGGGTACACCATAAAGACATACAAAGCACTCTGCCTGGTCTAAGCTGTGTTCTCTCACCCAGAGGAGGACGTCCACCAATCAGAGTTTACAGCAGCTCTAAAAAAGGAAGTGGAACCCCACCATTACGAAAACCAAAAACAGGTAAAAACAAGAAGGATTTTTGTGGGGGAACGTTTTAGACAGGCAGAGAGAGAGAGGGAGAGGGAGAAAGATACAGAAAGAGAGAGAGAGAGACAAAGAGAGAGAGAGTGACAAAGAGAGGGAGAGAGAGAGAGAGAGAGAGAGAGAGAGAGACATAGGCAGAGAAAGAGAGAGACAGAGAGAGAGAGGGAGAGAGAGAGAGAGAGAGAGAGAGAGAGAGATGAATAGAGACACAGAGAGAGAGAGAGTGAGAGAGAGAGAGAGAGAGAGAGAGAGAGAGAGAGAGAGAGACGAATAGAGAAAGAGAGAGAGAAAGAGAGAGACAGAGAGAGAGAGAGAGAGAGAGAGAGAGATGAATAGAGACACAGAGAGAGAGAGAGAGAGAGAGAGAGAGAGAGAGAGAGAGAGAGAGAGAGAGAGAGACGAATAGAGAAAGAGAGAGAGAAAGACACAGAGAGAGAGATTGAGAGAGAGAGAGAGAGAGAGAGAGAGAGAGAGAGAGAGAGAGAGAGAGAGCTTTTAATCATTAATATGAATATATCTTTTGCAGGAGACGAGAAACAAGGCAGAAACATTGAGGCTAAAGAAAAAAAAGAGTAAGACTGCACAACACAACACATAACACAGAAACACAGCACATCCACACAGTACAGCTACACAATACAACTACATAACACAGCAACACAACTACACAACACTGCTGCACAACACAGCTACACAACGCAGCTACACAACACTGCTACACAACACAGCTACACAACACAGCTACACAACACAGCTACACAACACTGCTACACAATGCTGCTACAACTTACAGTTTCTCTATTTCTCTCTACCTCAGGAATGGTGATCAGACTCAGGTGAGCCGGGTTGGTGATGGTGGCAGTGACCATGGTGGAGAAGGTGAGCATTGTGGAGAAGGTGATTATGGTGGAGAAGGTGATCATTTTGAAGTACAGTCATTAATTACACACCCACAGAGTGATGTACCCTTTACTTTTTTCACTGTTGTTATGTTACAGTCTGATTCTACAATCATTCACATTGTGTTTTTTCTCAGGAAGCTACACTCAGTTCCCCATAATCACAGTGAAAACAGAATTCTAGAAATATCACACGTCCATAAGATGCTTTTTGGGTTTGACACAAGAAGTTTTACACACCTGGATTGGGGGATTTTCTGCCATTCTTCAGGGGAAATCTTCTCGAGCTGGGGCAGATTGGATGAGGAGTTTTGGTAGAAGCCACTTTCAGGTCTCTCCAGAGATGTTTAATTTAGTTCAGGTCAGGGCTCTGGCTGGGTCAGTCCAGAACATTCACATTCATCCTTAATCCTCTCCTGTGTTGTCCTGACTGTGTGTTTAGGGTCGTTATCATGTAGGAAGGTGAACCTTCAGCCCAGTCTGAGGTCCTGAGCACTGTGGAACAGGTTTTTGTTGAGAAGATTTCCGTACTTTACTCCATTCAGCTTTTCCTCAAAGGTTTTTCCGCGATGGTTGTCTTCAGTGCAACATAAGTGTTTTGTAGCCTTCCCCAGATCTGATCTAGAACTGTCCCACAGTTCCTTTGACATCATGGCTTAGTTTTTGCTTTGATCTGCATTGTCAGCTGTGATGCCTTCTACAAAGAAGTGTGTGTCTTTCCAAATCATGTCCAATTAACACATCTTTTTGACAGGTAGACTTCTGTCAAGGTGTAGAAACATCTCAGCAATTAAGAGAATAACGATTCACCTGAGCTCATTTTCAACAGTCAATAAAAGTACAAACTGTTTTCACTTTTTCATTACGGGGAACTGAGAATAAATTCATGAGAAATAAAATTAGTTTGAATTAGTTTCTCCACAGAGGGCAAACTTTATGAATGAACTGTAGGTAGGTTTAATTTGTGTGTGTGTGTGTGTGTGTGTGTGTGTGTGTGTGTGCAGAGTTGCTGCAGTGTGTGAGCTCTGCCCCCCTCAGGAGGAGTGTGAGTGAGTGTGTGATGCGGGGGGAGGTCACACTGTGGCAGCATCTTGAAGCAGTGAAGCAGAGTGGAGTATTAAACACACTGTCCTACAGAGAAAGACAGAGACAAGAGGTGAGACACACAGAGAGACACAGTGAGTGTGTACGACTCTTATTTTAGGGCTGATCTCTGTGACAGTGTTGCCGTGTAAAGATCAACGCCGTGTTGTGTTCTGTAAACCTCAGACGGCTGCTGATTTGGATGTCAGAACTCTGGACTGATGTTTGCGAAATACAGAAAAGATGTAAATTTGTTTGCCATTGATTTCAGCACTGACTTCTAAACTTCTCTCTGAACTTTGACCTTTAGTGCATGTTTGAGGTTGTGACTTCGGAAGCGTCTTATTTCCGCTCACTCAATGTGCTCAGAGATCACTTCCTGGGGTCACGGGAGCTGGACGACACGCTCGTCATCCACGACAAGAAGTCCCTTTTCTCCAACACCCTGCAGGTGCACGAGGTCAGCCAAAGGTCAGTGCTGTAATCATCATTATCATTTCATTTAACTCTTTAATAAGTATTAACCAAAACACACACACTCTCTCACACACACACACACACACACACAGGTTCCTGCAGGATCTGCTGGATCATGTGGATGAGGATGTTCTCATCTCTGATGTGTGTGACATCATCTACAACCATGCGCATACACACTTTTCTGTGTACGTGGAGTATGTCAGGAACCAGGTGTATCAGGAGAAGACTTACTGCAAGCTAATGTACGACTCTCTCACACACACACACACACACACACACACACACACACACACAAACACACACACACACAGAGTGTCCATTATCTTGCACAGTATTTCACACTTCCATTTTTCTGTGCTGTACACATTTGTTATGTATGTAAGCAGTGTAAATGCACGTATAACAAAGTAATGAAGTGGTGTGTGTGTGTGTGTGTGCGTGTGTGTGCGTGTGTGTGTGTGTGTGTGTGTGTGTGTGTGTGTGTGTGTAGGCAGGGTAACCGTGTATTCCACACAGTTATGAGGCGTTTAGAACAATCTCCTCTCTGTAATCGGCTGCCGTTTACCTCCTTCATGTTGCTGCCATTTCAGAGGATAACACGCATCAAGATCCTGATACAGGTATATACACATACACACACAAACACACACTCACACCAGAGGTGGCAAAAGTACACACATGGTTAATTTAATAGAAGTGAAGACACTCATGTTTAAAAAAGGTTCTGGTTAAAGTTGAAGTTCTGACTGCACATTTTTACTCGAGTGAATGTAAAGAAGTTTGGGCTCTGACATGAACTTCAGTAAAAACTAAATGTACCTTAAATTAATACTTTGAAATGTTTAATACTCTAATCAACATGGACATGGACAAATATTGCTGCTTTATGCAAATGCATGTTTATTATTTGTGAAACCAAACTCAACTTATAGCATGAAGACAAAATATTCTTGTAGCCGTTTTAAAGTAATGATGGTGTTTTAAATTACGCACATCATCAGGACACCAAACGGAACCTTTACTGTGTTTCCACACGGACAGTTATTGAGGTGATCCCGGAGAAACTGCAGCTTTTCTAACTAACATACGGATTTTTACAGAATTAGAAAATATTTAGTATTCTATGTGAATTGATTTATTTCATAGTAGAGTTTTCTATACATATATTTATGTCTGTGAGGCAAATATTCACTGAGATTCAGATTGTTTTATTTGTGTGTCTGTGAAGAGAGATGACAAAGTCTGTTTTCTTTATTTTACAAAGGTACAGCGTTTTGTTGTTATTATGAGTGAACACAAATAAAAGTAGATTCGAATTATGTATTGTTCTTATCTGCACAGCAAAAAAAGACAGTCATTTATGTTAAAATGTTAAATTATTTGAATCATGGTGGATTTTGGTGCTGTTTGGTTGGTAAACAAATGTTTACTGTTTAAAAAGTATTTTAAAGCTTATGTATTTATTTTTTATATCTGAGCAAAGAAAAGACATTGTTATTAAACGTGTGTTGCATTCAAGGTTTTAATTTCTGCACTGAAGAGCCTGATAGCTTGCGGGAATAAAGGCTTTGGAACTGCTTTCCTGATGGCAGGAGGGTGAAGGGTGTGTGTAAGGGGTGTGTGTGTGAGGGGTGTGTGCGAGAGGGGTGTGTGTGGGGTGTGTGTGTAAAGACGCTGCTGGGCTCTTGGTGATGGAGCTGGTGTTGAGTGACCAGGTGAGGTTGTCCACCAAATAAACACCAAGGAATTTGGTGCTCTTGACGATCTTCACAGAGGATCCATTGATGATCAGTGGAGAATGGTTGCTCTGTGCTCTCCTAAAGTCCACAACCATCTCCTTCATTTTAGCCACGTTCAGAGACAGGTTGTTGCGCCACACCAGGCTGTTAACCGTTGCACCTCCTCTCTGTATGCTGACTCTTCGTTCTTGCTCATGCCACCACTATTGTGTCCTCTGTGAACGTGATGATGTGATTTGAGCTGTGCATTGCTACACAGTCATGAGTCAGCAGAGTGAACAGCAGTGGACTGAGCACACGGCCCTGAGGTGCCCCAGTGCTCAGTGTGGTGGTGCTGGAGATGCTGTTCCCGATCTGGACTGACTGAGGTCTCCCAGTCAGGAAGTCCAGGATCCAGTTACAGAGGGAGATGATCAGGCCCAGTAGGCTCAACTTCTCAATCAGGTGCTGAGATATGATTGTGTTGAATTCTGAACTGAAGTCTATGAACAGCATTTGTATTTACGTGTCCTTGTTGTCGAGGTGGGTGAGGGCCAGAAGAAGGGTCATGAAGATGGCATCATTTATGGAACGGTTTGGACGATACGCAAACTGCATGGGGTCCAGTGAGTTTGGAAGCTGTGTCTTGATGTGCCTCATGACGAGCCTCTCGAAGCACTTCATCATGATGGATGTAAGTGCGATGGGACAATAGTCATTGAGGCAGGAGACTGTAGACGACTTCTGCACGGGGATGATGGTCGTTGTCTTGAGGCACTTGGGAACAATGTTACTGCTCAGGGAGATGTTGAAGATGTCAGTGAAGAGTCAAGTCAAGTCAAGAGGCTTTTATTGTAATTTCTACTATACACAGTGGTACACAGTACACAGTAAAAATGAGACAACGTTTCTCCAGAACCCTGGTGCTACACTAAACAACAAACAAACAAAACAACATTAAGCTAAAACACAAGTTACATAAAGTAAAGACATCTGCTAGTTGTTATGCACATTTCCTGAGCACTCTGTCAGGAATGTTGTCAGGTCCAGCAGACTTCCATGGGTTAACTCTGCATAGAGTTTTCCTCACTTTAGCTGTGGTTAGACGGAGCACCTGGTCAGTGGGAGGAGGGGTGGTCTTCCTCACCTCCATGTTGTTCTGTACCTCAAACAGGTCGTAGAAGTGGTTTAATGCATTTGGGAGGGAGGCGTCATTGTCATAAACAGGGATGTCTTGTAGTTCATGATCGCCTGGATGCCCTGCCACATGCGCCAGGTGTCTCCACTGTCCTTGGACACTGGAAGTGGTCGTAGATTCTCTTTGCGTGTGCACGCTTCGCCTCTCTGATGGCACGGGACAGTTTGGCCCTTTCTGTTTTAAGGCCATCTTGTCCCCTGTTCTGAAAGCAGAGTCTATTTGTTTTAGCAGTGCACGCACTGTCATCCACGGCTTCTGGTTCTACCATGTAGTGATGGTCTTGGAGATGGCACTTGCTGATGTAGCTGGTCACTGATGATGTGTACTCCTCCAAGTTGGAATCGCCATTGGTTGCAGCCTCCCTGAACATGTTCCAGTCAGTGCACTCAAAACAGTCTTGAAGAGCAGAAGTAGCTCCTTCTGGCCAGGATTTCATCTGTTTCAGGACCTCTTAAAGCTTCTGACGAACGGTCTGTATGCTGGAATTAGCATAACAGAGATGTGGTCTGAGTAGCCTAGATGCTTGGACACCCGGAGGCTTGTCAAAAGTTGTCCAAAATAAAAATTGAAGTAAAATACTAATACCAGAAAAACCTATTTGTGTACAGTAACAAAGTATTTGTATTTCATTACTTTTCAATTCAATTTAATTCATGTTTATTTGTGTTGCACTTTTAATAATGAACATCGTCTCAGAGCAGCTTTACACAGATAATGTGGAGATAAAAATTAATAAGTTCTTTATAAGTGTAAGTTTGTCCCTAATGAAGCCGGTAGAGACCATAGTGAAGGAGAAACTCCTCGAATTACTTCCCACCTCTGACTGACACACACACACACACACACACACACACACACACACACACACACACACACACACAGAGCAAACACTGAACATTGTTGTGAACCCCCAGTGCAGTTTATGTTTTTTATGTGTGTTTGTGTGTGTTTAATTGTAGAGCATTCTGAAGAACACAGCGGAGGGTTCAAAAGAGGAAAAAACAGCCTGTAGAGCTCTAACCACAGTGAATGAGGTTACACACACACACACACACACACACACACACACACACACAGTTTATCCACCTGGTGCACATACAAGAGTGTTCATGCTTTCTGTTAGTTGTGTGTTTGTGTGTGTGTGTGTGTAGATGATCAAAGAGGCAAATACACAGGTGGGCCAGATGAAGCAGATGGAGGAGCTCATACATATTGCCACTATACTGCAGTTCGACAAACTCAAGGTGCTACACAAAATGCATGTATACACACACACACACACACACACACACACTCTCTGCAGTCTTCCCATCCTTTATTACCCAGTGACCCTGTCCATCCCATAATACTGCAGGCGATCCCTCTGGTGTCTCGAACACGATGTCTGGAGAAACAGGGTGAGCTGCAGGAGCTCATTAAAGGAGGATCAATGTTCAGCTTCCGCTTCCGTTTCAGCCCAATCTACATCTTCCTCTTCACTGACATTCTCATCATAACACGCAGGAGGTACGTGCGCGCACACACACAGCAAATACAATAGTAAATATAACATGCTTTTTCTTCAATTTTTTTTTTCTCTCAGCAGTGTAAATTGCTTCCAGGTTCTTGACCACGCCCACCGCTCTCTGGTTCAGGTCCAACCCCTGGAGGGAGGGACTCAGTTAGACCACACCTTCTGTTTAATACTGCTGGAGAACCACCAGGGCAATGTTTGTGAGCGTGTACTGAAGGCTAACACAGAGTATGACACACGTGCACACACAAACACACACACACACACACTCCTACATATACAAATGAACACTCAGCTGTTGCTCTTTCTTGTAGATCAGACCTGCACCGGTGGATGGCAGCATTTCCATCTGTCACTAGCAGACCAGAGAGTAAGGAAGAAAGAGTGTATGATGATTGGGGTGAGCTTTAGACACACACACACACACAGCTCAGTAACAACATTTATATATTCAAGTCTGATTTCAGTTGTTGTGTGTGTGTGTGTGTGTGTGTGTGTCTCAGACTGCCCACAGGTCCAGTGCATCCAGCAGTATGTTGCCAAACAGGCTGATGAACTCAGCCTAGAACCTTCTGATATAATCAATGTCATACGCAAAACAAAGGAGGGTACGTGAGATGTTCAGTGGTGTGTGTGCACTGTTTGTGTGTGTGTATTTTGTGTGTTTTGTGTTGCTTTCGCCTTATTCATTATTGTGATGGTGTAGGTTGGTGGGAGGGGATTCGGCTATCAGATCAGACGACCGGTTGGTTTCCTCACAACGTCGTGATGGAGGTCACTAATGAGCACCAGCGTCGCCGCAACCTCCGCGAACAATACCGAATCTCGCAGGCAGCCAATCGCAGCACTGCAAACACTGGCTCACTCCAGCCAACCAATCACAGCCTTTCAAAGTAAGCTTTACTGCTGGAGGGGATCACAAGCACCAAGTTCACCTTAAGCAGCCAATCACAATATACAAGAAAGAGCAGAAACAACTACATAATCAGATGCTCCAAACTCTACCACTACCTTCCAAAAATAATAATAATCCACTAATCACAGCCTAGAGGACCGTGTCAGCCAATCAGAGCTCAGAGAGTGGATATGGTACACTGAAGCTTCTCGTACACATTATTGTAGTTTTGTAAGTAAAATTATGGATAAATGGAAATGAACTTTGTAAAATTCAATCTGTCAAGTGTGAGTGAGCAAGTGTGTGTGTGTGTGTGTGTGTGTGTGTGTGTGTGTGTGAAAATAAAGACATTGCTTCAGTCTGAAAGGTTTATTTTTCAAAGTATGTGTTACATCACAGTGCTGTTGTGTCTAAACTCGCATGGTGTGGAGAGTGTTGTCCAAACACCGCCTACATCAGCCACACCCACTGTGCTCCATGACTCCGCCCCTTCAGGAATCTCATTAGCATCAGGAACAAAAAGAAATCACATCTCTAGTCACCCACACACACACACACTGAGGACTGTGGTTAGGACATTCAGACGGAGATGAAACACACTTTACCTGCTGCTGTTGAATTTGTTTGGAACATGGTGTTGAAGGATTCTGGTGTAGTAAACATCAGTGGAGTCATAATGAGGTGGAGCTCAGGAGTGGGTGCGACCAAGAACTCTGGTTTAATGGTCATGTAAAAGACACTCACGCAATTAGAATATAACTGAGTAAATTAAACAGCTCAAATACTTGGATAACAGAGGAGCTGGCAACCCTGCCTGGTGTACAGGATATACCTTTCTGTGTGTTCACGCTGCTCACAGCTTTCTCCTCAAAGAGCTCATTCTCCAAACCTGTTACAGCAGTTTAAAGGCTTAAAGAGCCAGAAGGAAAAAATGCTCAGTTACTTTCTGTTTAAAAGTTTACACACCTGCTTTGGAGGTATTTGCCTGTAGTGTGTGAGACAGCTTCAGAACACCAGTGACATGTTCCTCCAACACTGTAGGGGGTGACATCTCACTGCTCCAGGGTGAAAGAGACAGAGGGCCAACATGCACCTCCTGCTGCAATACTGAGGAGCCTGCGCGCGCGCACACACACACACACACACACACACACACACACACACACACACACACACACACACACACACGCTGCAGCACCGAGAAGCTTGTGCACACACACACACACACACAGGTCATTGTGGATGTTTAGGTAAATGAATATTCGTCCAGCACACCATGTGTTGCATCATCTTTCGAGGTCTTCCACATGGATCCAGAGGTTCTATGCACTGGTTCTTCAGATTTCATTTGCACAGAACCATCCTGTGTGTGTCGTCGATCAACATTGTTTTGCTGCTGTCTAAAGATATCAGACATGTGACAACTTTCACACACTGAGTGATCTCCATCTGCTGACCTCCAACTAACAGACACACACACACACACACACACACACACACACACACACACACAGCTGTTTCATGGTGTCTTTAAACTTTGTGTGACTGTGTGTAAATTCAGAACCTTCCCTGGATGTAGGAACATGCTCTGCTGGAAGAGGAACTCTGGAGATTAGCCTTCAGGCTGCAGCTGATAAAAATCTGGGAAATGGAACAAACACAGTAAAAACACTAAACACTAGAGTGAGGGTGTGTGCGTGCGTGCGTATGTGTATTGAAGGCGTACCTGAGTACTGTACACCTGCCTGAAGATAAAGCTGTGGAGCTGAAGATGTAGTTTATCAGACCGAGTTCTGGGAAGAAAGTGAGACTTGGAGCTTGTCTGCTGTCCGTCTATAAAACAGCTGGGGGTGGGGTGAGGGGGGGTTAAGTAAGTAAGCAAGCGGGTGTGTGTGTGTGTGTGTGTGTGTCTTTCTGACCCGTTTTGTATGAACTTGTATCTGGGGACTGAATTCACATAACTGGTTGCCGTAGCAACACAATCTTGAACAAACACTCGCAGCTCCAGCGCAGGTGCAAACACAGACACCTCCATGTTGATCAGGTCCCCCAGGTAGTACACACCTCCTCGCACTGCCTGCCAATCAGCTGCACACACAAAAGAGGAAATGATGTCATGAACAGTTGTTTACTATAAACAAACTCATGTATTTCACTCACTGGTCATCAGATGCAGAGTGAAGTGTAAGGAGTGTTCAGCAGAGTGCGCACTCAGGTGAGGGAGCCATGTGGGGACAACCAAGACACTGTCAACACCAAACCTCCTGAAACACACACACACACACACACACACACACACACACACACACGTTAGTTAACTAACCAAGGAAGTAAATAATCTATGCTGGAAATGTAAGGAAGAAGAGGGCACTTATTTACAGATGATTTGGGAATGTTCCTTAGTTCACCCATTTTGGTGTAAAATTCTGCGAGTAATAAAGAGTGGATGGGATCTAACATACCTGTGGAACCACGATTATGACTTCTGGGAGATAAATCAGTGATCCCCAACATAAAAAAAGATGTGTTTAATTAAGATTGGTTGTATTACAGCTGCCAGGAGGATTTTACACGATCGGAAATTCCCTAAAACCACAGACTTGAAAGATTGGATTGACGGGAAGATTGGAATGGCTTTGTACAAGAGCATGTTGGGAAGAGGGAATAGCGAAGGGGGAATTGAAGAAAAGAAAAAAAAAAAACCATGGGATCATATTATAATGATCTGAAGAAGTAGGACTGATTAACAACCGTTTAATTTCCATGTGGTTTTATTATGATTGTATTCTACTGACTGTGACTTGTGGCTGAATGTGTAATAGCAAAGATGATTATTGAATCCCGTGTTGATGTACTTTAAAGTACATATAGAAAAACTACACAAGGGTTAGGGTCTCACTAAAGGAAGGTGTTTAAGTCTGTATTAAAAAGTCAACTTACACATCACTGAAGCTTTTTTTTTTTTAAACTTCAGGAAGTTTAACGACGTGATAACTCCATTATCAACAGGTTATTAAAACAAGTGGACTCATTTCCATCAGGTCGAATTCCACCAGCTGATCCTGAGACTTACTGAGCTGCGATACAAACACTCTTTAGATTAGATTAGTTTGAGGAATTCTACTGGTCTCTGGAGTCGTTCTTCTGTCTGGCAGACAGTAAAACGTCACAAAAACACTGAGAACAGTGAATATGCAGCTGTTAGAATTCACACAAAACATACACACAGAAGCCACTTTAATAGGAACACCTTCAGATTCATGCAGTTCTCAGTCATGTGGCACAGCAGTGTGCAGAAGAGAACACGAGGGGATGAAGTACACAGATGGAGAAATACAGGGATTTTAGAGACTTTATTGTGATTTGGTTCTGCACAGGTTGATTTCAGCTTTCAGTAGAAATTATTTACACCTGAACTTCACTGAAAAACAGTAGAATAAAGTAAGAATATTTTCATGCCTCCACCAAACCATGCCCATACCTTCTGTAAACACATTCCACAGGGACAGAAGTCTTCTCCTGCCTGATCACACCATGGACAGATGGAACAGGAGAATACACAAGGACGTTAGTGTAAATGAGGGTATTGGCCGTCAGCTGCACACAAAACAGGGGGTGATGAGATTAAGTTTAAAGCTTCTGCTATAAACAAAGTAAAAATCACAGCAAAGCCAAAGATCATGATCACAAACAGTTATTGGCACTGTGACAAATGTACAGTTTCCACATCATTATATAATAGTGTGTGTGTGTGTGTGTGTGTGTGTGTGTGTGTGTGTGTTTTACCCAGTATTGTGTGTCACAGTCAGTTAAAGCAGTGTGGATGATGAACTCTTCAGACAAGACCTTGGTCACTCCACAGTGCTCTCCTATAGTCAGATGTTCAGGATTAACAGGACTTCCGAGGTTAAACAGATCAGCTTTAACATGCACCTCCATGGCAGAGGCACTGCAGGTCACGGAAACTGTTCTGAGAGGCACATCACGATTTCTGGTGGATTTCAGAGGTTCTGTCTCAGACACATGCTCTTCTACCAGAGAATTAAAGTCACGATGAGCTTCAGCATCTCTTGCAACATTCATCAAAATCCCTCCAAACTGCACACACAATACACACAGCATCATCCTCAACTGTCCGTCTGAACCCATCAGTGAAACTCCTTTAATTCAGCAGATAAACTAAAGAGAACCTTCCTGAAGCTCTGCTTGCTTTATCCCTGAGCCCCTCTGGTCATTAATGACACCTGAAGGCTGTACACCTGTGTTTACTGCAGCTATCAGCACTGCCACTCTTATTTATGTGTTTGTTTTATTGGAGTTTTCTGGGTTGTTTTCAGGAATTGCGTCCGATTTAAATAAACAATTGTGTTTACACTTTTATCGGTTTTAATAATAATCCGGGTTTTATTTGTTTATTTATTTTTTTGCGCCTCTGACTGATTCAATGTGCGCGAGAGCGGAATCGAATCGGTCCTGAAAGGTGGATAAAAACATACCAATTGGAATGTGCTAGTATTTAATCTGTAGTGTTTTTTTTATCTTACATTCCGGGTTTAAATTAGCGTATAAATATTTATTAAAATATTAATTTAAAATAAAGAGCTCAGTAAGTGATTTCTTCTTCGGTTTTTATTTCGTTGTTGTGTGAAGGTTTTGTGTGTTCTGTCAGGACCTGCAGCTTAAACTCAAAATGGCGGATTTTCAGAAAAACGGCTCGGAGCTCTGGGAACTAAAACAAATATAAAATATAGCGAATGCTTTTGTACAGTGAATTTTAAACCCCAGAAAAAAAACAAGTCGTTTGCACTGTGGCCAATGTGTGTGTTTCATGTTAGTGTGGTATAGAGATTTCAATCCGTGCAGTTAGAATATCAGCTTTGTGGTGAAAAGGTAAGAACAGAGCGCTTAGCAACAAGCAGCGGCTAATCACTGATCCACTCCATATAATATAATATAATATAATAATATATAATATAACACTTCTACAGGCTACTGAGGGGGAACGATACTGTAAATAAACCCATGTATTTTATTCAGCTGTGTTTTATAGTGTATAGAAGTAAAAAGAGAGAGAGTGTGTGTGTGTGTGTGTGTGTGTGTGTGTGTGTGTTGCCAGATCTTCATCACCACGGCAGCAAAATATCACTAACCCTAATTACTGATGATTATTAAATTTGATAATTTTATATTTTTATATCAGTATATGAATATCATTTATTTATTTTGATTACATATTTGTTTGTCAGACGTCACATTGTTTATATCCTTTATAACCACTATTATGTGAAATGAAATGCTGCTGTTAACCCTGTGTGTGTGTGTTGTATCCCAGTGTGTGTGTGTGTGTGTGTGTGTGTGTGTGAGAGAGAGAGAGATGGCAGAGGAGCGCAGGCAGAAGGCGTGTTCGGTTCTGTTCTCCACCGAATCCATGAAGGTGATGGCTGAATGTGTGGGTGTGTCCCAGCTGCAGGAGGAGAGCTGCGTGGCCCTCAGTGAGGAGATCAGCTACAGGATTAAAGAGATCACTCAGGTACACACACATACACACACACATACACACACATACACACACACATCTATGTACCCACATACACACATATTCTCTCCACCACATCTGTCTTTGAATCTCTCTTGATGCATGCACACTAACACCCACACCACAAGCCTGTTTTACAGTGTTCATGTTTCCATATTTGCAGAAAAACAAACACGTATAGCCTGAGAGTGCTGACTGTGTGTGTGTGTGTGTGTGTGTGTGTGTGTGTGTGTGTGTGTGTGGATAGGACGCGATGAAATTTATGCACCATGGCAAACGACGCAAACTGACAACAAGTGACATTGATCATGCCCTCAAACTGAAGAATGTGGAGGTGAGACACACGCGCACACACGCGCACACACACACACACACACACACACAAGCACACACACACAAGCATACACACACAAGCATACACACCTATGTACCCACATATACACACACATTCTCTCCTCCACATCTGTCTATGACTCGCGCTTGATGCAGGTCAGGAGAGCAAAATGAACATAAAACAACACGTGGATTCACGTTTATTATTAGATTTAGAAAATATCAGTTTTAATGCTGCTTGTATCATTTTATTTTGTTGTATTTATCCACCACACCTTAAAGTCCGGTCCGTGAAAATACTGTCCCACATTAAACCGGTCCGTGGCGTAAAAAAGGTTGGGGACCTGCTGATCTAGAACCCTAAAACTAAAGTTGCCATTTTTAAACTGAAACTTGACTCTGTTATCTGCTTAATTAATGCCGTTTTATTTTGAAAGTTTAAAGTGTGTGTGTGTGTGTGTTTCTGTGTGTGTGTGTGTGTGTGTGTGTGTGTGTGTGTGTGTGTTTCTGTGCACGCGCGCACACGTGTGCAGCCTCTTTATGGGTTTCAGACTCAGGATTTTATTCCGTTCCGTTTTGCAAGTGGTGGAGGACGTGAGCTTCACTTTTATGAGGAGAAGGAAGTGGACCTGAGTGACATCATCAACACACCCCTACCTCGTGTACCCCTTGATGTTTCACTCAAGGGTAACACACACACACACACACACACACACACACACACACACACACTGCTACTAGGGCTGCAACAAACAATTTTCAATTGATGATTGTTTAATCAGATAAGAAAAAAAAATATATATATATTAATTAGATTTCTGCTTATTATAACTACATATAACCCTAATTCAGGGTAATAATTTATGAAGGTGTACTCCTCTAACTCCACTTTTCATCACTTCCAGGTACATCTTTCTTTGTTGTGTTTAATATAAAATGCTCTGATCTCTCAGATGACTTGGGACACACTTTTTCCTGCTCCCGGTTGACCCTGTTCTGTCCACCATTTTCCCAAGTGTCTGTGTTTTCTTGCCATCACACTAAACCAAAACTTTAACAGCACAACTGATCAATAACTTCATTCATTGAAAACAAAATTCATTATCGATTATTATAGATGTTATTGATTAGTTGTTGCAGCTCTGATCACAAATCACTTCACCTGCCTGTGTGTCTCTTATGCAATATATTGAGTTCATTACGACTGTGTGTCCGACAACTTCTGCTGTTCTTTAGATACTAAGAGAAAAATAGAACGATAGACCATTTAAACTGTGTGCGTGTGTGTGTGTGTGTGTGTGTGTGTGTGTGTGTGTGTGTGTGTGTGTGTGTATAGCTCATTGGTTGAGTATTGATGGTGTTCAGCCTGCAATCCCAGAGAACCCACCTCCAGGTAAGAGAATCTCTCTCTCTCTCTCTCTCTCTCTCTCTCTCTCTCTCTCTCTCTCTTTCTCTCTCTCACACTTACACATACACACACACACACACACACACACACACACACACATATACATGCATAGTTTAAATGTTCTATCTTTCTATCTGTCTCTTAGTATCTAAAGAACAGCAGAAGTCAGAGTCGTCTGAGCCCCTGAAGGCAGTTAAACCTGGTCAGGAGGAGGAAGGCTCCATCCAGAGTAAAGCTCAGGGCACCTCCTCAGCAGAGGTCAAAGGTCAGTGTCAAGTGTACAGTACAGTACAACCATTACCGAAAACGCTCATGTTAAAAAAATAAAATAAAATAAAAATGATAAAGGGGTGTGGTTTATTATTATGTACTGATGGATGGGTGTGGTTTATTATTATTATGTACTGATGGAGGGGTGTGGTTTATTATTATAATGTACTAATGGCGGGGTGTGGTTTATTATTATTATTATTATGTACTGATGGATGGGTGTGGTTTATTATTATTATGTACTGATGGAGGGGTGTGGTTTATTATTATAATATGCTGATTGAGGGGGTGTGGTTTATTATTATAATGTACTAATGGTGGGGTGTGGTTTATTATTAATATTATGTACCGATGGAGAGGTGTGGTTTATTATTATAATGTACTGGTTGAGGGGTGTGGTTTATTATTATGATGTGCTGATTGGGGGTGTGGTTTATTATTATAATGTGCTGGTTGAGGGGTGTGGTTTATTATTATGATGTGCTGATTGGGGGTGTGGTTTATTATTATAATGTGCTGGTTGAGGGGTGTGGTTTATTATTATTATGTACCGATGGAGAGGTGTGGTTTGTTATTATAATGTACCGGTTGATGGGTGTGGTTTATTATTATGATGTGCTGATTGGGGTGTGTGGTTTATTATTATAATGTGCTGGTTTAGGGGTGTGGTTTATTAATGTGATTATTGTGTGTATTTTCAGGAAAGGAGAAATTGCGTCTGAAGCCCCGCAGTACACATGAGCTCTCTGTGGAACAGCAGCTCTACTATAAAGAGATCACTGAGGCCTGTGTGGGGTCCTGTGAAGCCAAGAGAGCTGTACGTCCCTCTGTGTGTGTGTGTGTGTGTTTACATATACTGTGAGCTAAGTCACATTACATAAGGATGTGAAGGATCATGTTTATTATTTACACATTTAGAGTTTTTTATTTTGCTGAGATTCTCTACAGAGCAGTTACACACCATTATAACACTGCTGCATCTTTCAGTATTTCATTTTAATCTTCCTTCACCAAGTACAGGATGTCTGTAGGTCTGTCAGTGTGTGTACTGATGAAACACAGCACTGTGATTACAGCATTATTACAGTTTATTACAGGACCAGTGTTTCACAATGCATTGTGTACTGTGTGTGCGTGCTTGTGTGTGCGTGCGTGTGTGTGTGTGTGTGTGTGTGTGTGTGTGTGTGTGTGTCCTGTAGGAGGCACTGCAGAGTATAGCCACAGATCCTGGTCTGTACCAGATGCTGCCCCGTTTCAGCACCTTCATCTCGGAGGGGGTGAGTGTGTTATTTATATGTATTATAATGTGTGTGTGAGACAGAGAAAGTCCACGCACACATCATATAACCTACACAAAGATAGAGAAAAATCACTATTTAAAACACACTCTCTCTCCTCACACACACACACACACACACACACACACTCATACACTTATATCTCTCTCTCTCTCTCTCTCTCTCTCTCTCTCAGGTGCGTGTGAATGTGGTTCAGAATAATCTGGCGTTGTTGATTTACCTGATGAGGATGATGAAGGCGTTGATGGATAACCCCACCCTCTACCTGGAGAAATATGTAGGTCACTAAAGTTTGTTTCTGCCCTGATCTCACTCTTCATTCTAAAAGAGAAATTTAAAAATATGATGTGTGTATAAATGAGTGTAATGATTTAGAGAGGGAGGAGGGTTAGGGTACCTAACCCTAACACAATCTGTACTTCTGTAGTGTAATTACACTGTTAATGTATTGATAATACAATCAATTGTGAGTGAAATAAACTGTAGTCCAACATGTTCAATAATAAACCAAGAATAAAATTAATACAGTTAGATAATTAAATGACCTGTGTGTGTGTGTGTGTGTGTGTGTGTGTGTGTGTGTGTGTGTGTGTGTGTGTGTATAGCTGCACGAGCTCCTCCCCGCAGTAATGACATGTATAGTGAGTAAACAGCTGTGTCTGAGGCCAGATGTGGATAATCACTGGGCTCTCAGGGACTTTGCAGCTCGTCTCATGGCTCAAAGCTGCAAAACCTTCAGCACCACCACCAACAATATCCAATCTCGCATTACCAAGACCTTCACCAAGGTGCGTGTGTGTTTATATATACGAGTGCAAGACCCAATGAAGTGTTTCATTCAAGTGTTTCTCAAATTTCAAAATTATTGCTCTCTCTCTCTCTCTCTCTCTCTCTCTCTCTCTCTCACAGGCATGGTTAGATGAAAAGACCCAGTGGACGACTCGTTATGGTTGTATTGCTGGTCTTTCAGAACTCGGTCCTGATGTGAGTTCATCACTGCCAACAGTGTTACAGACCTCCTGCTGTGTTTATGATGACTGTGTGTGTGTTTATGCTGACTGTGTGTGTGTGTGTATAGGTGATAAAGACGTTGATAATCCCTCGTTTGTCAGTGGAAGGCTCTCGGATTAAAGCAGTAATTGATGGACCAGTTGTGTCTAATATCGATAAAATCGGGGCTGATCACGTGCAGAGTTTATTACTGGTAAGAAAATACCACTGCAGATTTGTGTGTGTGTTTTACAGTATATACACACCTAATTTCATTAGTATGGTATAGTGTGTGCTCTGTCTCAAGTCACATGATCTGTTAATGGAGTCTGTGTGTGTGTGTGTGTGTGTGTGTGTGTGTGTAGAAACACTGTGCGAGTGTGCTCTGTAAGCTGCGCTCAGCTCCTGATGTAGTGGATCAGTACAGAAATGATTACGGGTATTTGGGTCCGATGCTGTGTTCACATGTAATAAAAGCTCGAACACAGAACGTCCTACAGAGCCAGAGTGTGAACAGAACCACCCTGACCATCACACAGGTATACACACACACTCACACACTCACACACACTCTCACACACACTCACATATTCGGACACATATTTACACTCTCACGCACACTCACCCACAAGCACACACTCACACATATTCACACTCACACATATTCACACTCACTCACACACACTCACACATATTCACACTCACTCACACATATTCACACTCACACACACTCACTCACACATATTTACACTCACACACACTCACTCACGCACACTCGCACATATTCACACTCACACACACTCACTCACACATATTCACACTCACACACGCACACTCGCACATATTCACACTCACTCACGCACAATCGCACATATTCACACTTACGCACACTCGCACATATTCACACTCACACACACTCACTCTCGTGCACACACACACACATATTTACACTCACACCATCACTCACACACACACAAACACACTCACATACTCAGACACATATTCACACTCACTCACGCACACTCACCCACAAGCACACACTCACTCACGCACACTCAGACATATTCACACTCACACACCCACTCACAGTCTCTCACACTCACTCACACACACATATTCAGACACATATTCACACTCACTCACGCATACTCACACATTCACACTCATGCTCATTTACATACACACACACTCACTCACCCACATTCACACATACTCACACACACACAAACACACTCGCATACTCAGACAAATATTCACGTTTACTCACGCACACTCGCACATATTCACACTCACGCTCACTCACATTCTCACACACACTAACTCAAGCACACTTGCACATATTCACACTCAGGCTCACTCACACTCGCTCACTTACATTCTCTCACACTCACTCACACTTACACACACACACACACTCATTCACATTCACACATACTCACACTCACATACTCAGACACATATTCACTCACATTCTCACACACACACACACTCACTTACTCACACACACATACTCACACATTCACACTCACTCACGCACACTCACATTCTCACACACATTCACACTCACTCGCATTCATACACACTCACTCACTTACATTCTCTCACACTCACTCACACACATTGACACACACACTCACATTCACTCACACACACACAGACACTCATACACTGTCACGCACACACACTCACAGTCACATTTACACACACTCACTTAGACATACACACATTCTGTTCAGATTTGAGCACATTTACATTATCTGTGTAATGTTGTCACTGTGTCTGTCTCTCTTACTCTGTCTGTGTGTGTGTGTGTGTGTGTGCGCGCGCGCGCAGTCTAGACCATCCCTGTCTGTGTCTCAGAGTAGTGTGAGTGGGTCTCGGACTCCCAGCATAATTAAAGTGCCGAGCTCTCTCACCCTCATGTCCACTCGGCCGGCCACGCCCACACAGCCGTCGCCCCCGGCTACAAAATATATTGTCATGGCAACCAGTGCAGGCCCCGCCTCCACACAGCAGGTAATGTGGCGCATCTAACCCACTGTTCAAATACTCTGCCTTTAAACAATAATGTGTTGAGTTACATAGTCTTTATTTGGTGTGTGTGTGTGTGTGTGTGTGTGTGTGTGTGTGTGTGTGTTTTTTCCAAAGGTGATTACTCTAAGCTCCTCCCAGTCCAGCTCTCCTGTCACCAGCACAGTGCCAAGTGGCTCCGCCCCTCTGCAGCCACTTGTTAAGCTGGAGTCAGGGGTCACAGGGTCAGTTTCGGGGTCGCGATCTG
>MU554589.1:11907766-11925266 GCA_024362625.1 Silurus asotus | reverse complement strand
TTATCAAACCTCAATAAAGCAATAACTTCAATAAAAACTTATTTAGCATAAAGAATATGATTTGATGAACTTTGTACTCATTGTATATAATCCCCTTTTTCTGTGTACTGATTATTTATATTATATCCATTTATTCATTTATCAATATTTATTCATATCTATCATAAATATCCGACTTATCAACCTGTACATATGTAAATATTTTACACTGCAACCAATGCACGTCTGCTTTAGATAACTGCATTTCGTTGTCCTGATACTGTAACGTGCAATGACAAAGTTTAATCTAATCTAATCTAATCTAATCTAATGTTGGGAAAATTATTATTTGTATAGTTTGACACAATTACAGCACATTCACATTGGACACTCTAGTAGCGTTAGGAGCTGTGCCGAGGTTAACCGGCAGAGGGCGTCAGAGGAGCGGCTGCGCATGCAGTGCGCATGATCGCCGTATTGCGGGTTGCCAGTGTGGGACATTAAACACTTGAAAGCTGCACTTCCGCTTTAGTTAGAGCGCTTTGGAGCGAAATCTGTTCAACATGAACTTCCGAATCCGAGCAGCGCGAGAGGAGGACTGCAGAGACCTTCAGAGAATGATCATGGTGTGTGTAAGTATAGGGTGCAAAGTGTGTGTGTGTGTGTGTGTGTGTTAATGCTGATTAACTGTATCTGCAGGAGTTGGCAGTGTATGAGAAGATGGCTGATCAGGTGAAGATCTCACATGAAGGTAAAGTTCACTTCAGAATGAATTAGTGAGAAGAGCTGCTGAGGTTCATAGACGGAGATTCGCTGTAGCGACCCCTAATGGTAGAAGCCGAAAGATTCAGGTCCAGAGTCTAAACAGTGTGTGTGTGTGTGTGTGTGTGTGTGTGTGTGTGTGTGTGTGTGTGTGTGTGTGTGTGTGTGTGTGTTACAGAGCTACTGAGAGACGGTTTTGGTCCAAACCCATTTTATCGATGTCTGATAGCTGAGGTGCCTGAGGAGCTGAAATCTGATGAAGGTGTGAAATAGATCACACACACACACACACACACACACACACACACACACACTCTTATCTGTGTACTGTAAGTGTGTTCTGTACTTCAGAGAAAGTTTGTGATTATTAATAGAATTTACACAAAGTTTTACAACTCAGCTTACTTATTCTTGTTTACATCAGAATCACTTATTGTGTGTGTGTGTGCGTGTGTGTGTGTGTGTGTGTGTGTGTGTGTGTGTGTGTGTGTGTGTGTGTGTAGGACACACCACAGTTGGCTATGTGCTGTTTTTTTACACCTACAGCACATGGAAAGGGAGGAGCATTTACATGGAGGATCTGTACGTCATGCCTGAATTCAGAGGTGTGTGTGTGTGTGTGTGTGTGTGTGTGTGTGTGTGTGTAAACAGTGTTTTAGCTATGTTTCTCCTCACAGGTAAAGGTGTTGGGAAAGCTCTGATGGCGTCTGTAGCTCAAGTGAGTTTTAATCAGTTTGTGGCATTTCAATTCCTTGTGTAATTGTGTTCAGGGGACAGCAGTGTGTGTGTGTGTGTGTGTGTGTGTGTGTGTGTGTGTGTTATAGGTGTGTGTAGAACAGCAGTGTGTGCGTCTGCAGTTTTCAGTGTTGGATTGGAATAAAGCATCACTGGATTTTTACATGAGTAAAGGAGCGGAGAATCTGACCATGGAGGAGGGATGGAACGTCCTGCGCTTTCATGGAGCAGCGCTCGAGAATCTCGCAAATGAGGCCCCATGACCATCATCACAATCGTCACCATCACCACAACCATCTCCATCAATCACAACTAACAATCACAGCAACAAACACACCATCACCACAACCATCTCCATCAATCACAACAACACACACATCACCACAACCATCTCCATCAATCACAACAACAAACACACCATCACCACAACCATCTCCATCAATCACAACACACACATCACCACAACCATCTCCATCAATCACAACACACAAGTCAAGTCAGGTTTATTTTCTATTGCGTTTTTCACAACACACATTGTCTTAAAGCAGCTTTACAGAATGTAACAGTGAAGGTGAAGGTGTGTGTTTATGGTGTGTGTTTATGGTGTGTGTTTATCTCTGATAAGCACCATGGAGACTGTGGTGAAGGAAAAACTCCCTTAGATGTTATGAGCAAGAAACCGTGAGAGGAACCAGACTCAAAAGCAGAACCTCATCCTCATGTGGGTGACATCAAGTGTGTGATTCTAGTCTTTAAACACTACAGAACACTGGAGAACTAACATGAACACTGGAGTGTGTGGAGCACAAACACACCATCACCACAACCAGATGGAAAATTCTGTTCTGTTTATGAATGAAATGTAATGAAATATTGATTTTGTTTGTGATGAAACTCTGTAAGTTGTGAAGTTTAAATCAGTCCCGAGTGTAAATAATCACAACTCTGTTTAATAAACATTAAGTACACGCTCACCCGTGTAAATCAAGAGAAGCCTTAAAACCGTGGCGCTGGCAACCTCGCGCGACCACGTGCCATTTCCGCACATGCGTCTTAGTACGGTGTGGTGCGCATGCGCTGTGCGAAGCGTTAGCAGAGAGACAGGTCTGTGATGTGGGGCTCTGTTTTAAAGTGTTAATGTGGAATATTTAGTGGAATTCAGATGGAGGAGAACGGAACCGACATGCAGACTGAGGTACACACACACACCTCAAATATTTACATAAAAATAGTTCTTTGTCTATCCACGCTACCGGTAATCTGTTCGCATTAGCATCTTATTTATTATTATTACTTACAGAATCTATGAATATATTTATTTCTGTACAGCGAATTAAATGATAATGTATAATGACTATAAATAAACTGGAGTCTGACTGTAGTATAAATGATTCAGTAGAAACCTGATGTTCAGGGTGAGTTTACACTCCACTTTAAATTCTCTCCTGAAACAGAGCAGAAATCAGGAGTCCATTCACACTTACATCAGAAACCAGTGTTTATTTCTGTGTTTTACACACACTAGAAAATGAATCGGTTATCAAGGATTCGTTTATTTTAAACGAGTCTTTAATGTGACTCAGAAGAACGAGTCGTAGTTCAATTTCTACCGGACGCGCATGCGCAAAGCATCGCAAATCTCCGTAGGTCATGTAAACAGTTGAGCAGTTCATCTCTAAACTCTCCTCCTCCTCCTCGTTCATTCTTTTATCACGTGACTCCCATAGACGCTGTGCAGTTTATATATATAAAATAAAATGAACTAAATGACTCAAAAAAAACTCATTCATTTTGATAAACGAGATTCAAAGAACCGAGTCACGAAAATGATCCAATCTTCTCATCACACACACATACACACACACACACACACACACTGATAGTGATGATGATAGTAATGTGATGGTGGTGATGATAGTGATAGTGGTGGTGATTAAGATATTGGTGGTGATGAGGATGATGATAATGATGGTGGTGATTGTGAAGGTGGTCATGATTGTGATGGTGGTGATGAGGATGATAGACGGTGGTGATAATAGTAATAGTGGTGATGATTGTGATTGTGATAGTGATGGTGGTAATGATTGTGATATTGGTGGTGATGAGGATGATGATAATGACAGTGGTGATAAAAGTGATAGTGGTGATGATTGTGATAGTGATGGTGGTGATTGTGATAGTGATGGTGGTGATAATAGTGATAGTGGTGATGATTGTGATAGTGATGGTGGTAATGATTGTGATATTGGTGGTGATGAGGATGATGATAGACGGTGGTGATAATAGTAATAGTGGTGATGATTGTGATGGTGGTAATGATTGTGATAGTGGTGATGAGGATGATGATAGACGGTGGTGATAATAGTAATAGTGGTGATGATTGTGATTGTGATAGTGATGGTGGTAATGATTGTGATATTGGTGGTGATGAGGATGATGATAATGACAGTGGTGATAATAGTGATAGTGATGGTGGTGATAATAGTGATAGTGGTGATGATTGTGATAGTGATGGTGGTAATGATTGTGATATTGGTGGTGATGAGGATGATGATAGACGGTGGTGATAATAGTAATAGTGGTGATGATTGTGATTGTGATAGTGATGGTGGTAATGAGGATGATGATAATGACAGTGGTGATAATAGTGATAGTGATGGTGGTGATTGTGATAGTGATGGTGGTGATAATAGTGATAGTGGTGATGATTGTGATAGTGATGGTGGTGATGAGGATGATGATAATAAAGGCTGATTGTCTGATTTATCTCAAATTGTAATCTATGTATCAGTGTAGATTTATTCATTGATTAAGACTTAAAGCACTTTTAGGTGGTGGTGGTGGTGATGTTGGTGATTGCCATGATGGTGGTAGTGTTGATGGTAGTAATGACGGTGGTGGTGGTGTTGATGATGGTGGTGATTCCGAGGCTGATGGTGATTCCGAAGATGATGGTGGTAGTGATGGTGATTGCGATAATGTTGATGGTGATGATTGTGATGGTGGTGGTGTTGGTGTTAGTGATGACGGTGGTGTTGATGATGATGGTAGTGATGACGGTGGTGGTGTTGTTTTTGATGGTGATTGTGATGATGTTGGTGGTAATGATGATGGTGGTGGTGGTGGCGATTGTGGTGGTGTTGATAGTGATTCTGATGATGGTGACGGTGGTGATGATGATGGTAATGATGTTACATTTTATTCTATTTTATCAGTTTTTACATTCAGGGAGCAGAGTGACATCCTTCTGTCAGCTACAAACTCATTCACTCCCCATTCCCCCTCTCTCTCTCTCTCTCTCTCTCTCTCTCTATCCCTCCCTCTCTCTCTTTCTCTCTCTCTCTCTCCCTCCCTTCCTCTCCCTCTCTCTCTCTATCCCTCCCTCTCTCTCTTACTCTTTCTCTCTCTTTTTTGCTCTCTCTCTCTATCCCTCCCTCTCTCTTTCTCTCTCTCTCTCTCTCTCTCTCTCTCTCTCTCTATCCCTTCCTCTCTCTTTCTCTCTCTCTCTCTCTATCCCTCCCTCTCTCTCTCTCTCTATCTCTCCTTCTCTCTCTCTCTCGCTCTCTCTCTCTTTCTCTCTCGCTCTCTCTCTCTCTATCCCTCTCTCTCTCTCTCGCTCTCTCTCTTTTGCTCTCTCTCTCTATTCCCCTCTCTCTCTCTCTCTCTCTCTCTCTCTCTCTCTTTTTTACATTTTATTCTGAGTAAACTTCTCTGTCCTGAATATATCTTCCAAATATCTTCCATTTCCCCTCTAACTTTACCAGCGATTGAATAGTTTGTGTTTGTGTGTTTGTGTGTGTGTGTGTGTGTGTGTGTGTGTGTGTGTGTGTGTGTTTGTGACGCAAGTCGCTGTGAAATGATATTGCATCAATATGAACCTGCACATCTGTCAGACCAGCTGTTCTAAAGACCTAATTACCACCTTCTTACCATCACAATCCAGAACTCAGTGCTGTCACATATCACACGTTTACTGTTTACTATTTACACTCTGGGCTGTTATTTACATCAGTAAACCCATTGTCTCTGTGTGTGTGTCTGTGTGTGTGTGTGTGTGTGTGTGTGCGCGTGTGTGTGCGCGTGCGTGAGCCAGTCAGAGCAGTGTGTTTATGTGTGTGCGAGACGGAAGCTGGAGAATCTGCTGAATAAGAGCATGAAGATCCGAATGACGGACGGAAGAACGCTGCTCGGCCTTTTCCTCTGCACAGATCGAGACTGTAACGTCATCCTGGGTTCTGCTCAGGAGTTCCTCCGAACCACCGGTAGATATACACACACACACACACACACACACACACACCCTTGAGTTTGTCATTTGGCAGATGTTGATATACCGAGCAGATCTCCTGTATAGCAGTGAGCAGTGGATTGTCAGGACTCAGAGCAGAAACAGTTTTGTACTACTGGGATTTAAACTCACAACCTTCTGATCAGATCAACATCTTAACATCAGAACTTCAGCTAATCCTCCCCAACAACCCCAAACATCTCAACATTCCCCACCACTAACCCTAACTAACTCCTTCACACTCTCTCTCTCTCTCTCTCTCTCTCTCTCTCTCTCTCTCTTTCAGACTCGTTCTCTCAGGCTGAGCCACGTGTTTTGGGATTAGCGATGATTCCTGGTCACCACGTTGTGTCCATTGAGGTGGAAACGGAGAGTTTACAGAGCCAAGGCCTTTGAGTGGGGCATCTTGGGAAATGGAGTTTAACTGTCAGTGTGTGGAGTCAAACGTGTGTGAGGATACAGGACAATAGCAAGACACACGCTATTAATATTCACATCTGTGTGTGTGTGTGTGTGTGTGTGTGTGTGTGTGTGTGTGTGTGTGTGAGAATTAATAAACACTGGTGGTGAGAGTAAATGTGATTGTGTAATGGTGAGTGTGTTTATATATCTATTGTGATATCACCCGCACACACACACACACACACACACACACACATGCATCAGTTCATGTAGCAGTTACATATAAAGTCCTTGTTAACTACATTTGTTTGGTGTGTGGCTTCTAAATGTCGGTGTGTGTGTGTGTGTGTGTGTGTGTGTGTGTGAGAGAGAGAGTGAGGGAGAGAGAGAGAGGGGGGGGTATAAAACAGCATGTAACAAGGTGTGCACAACTTAAGAGATTAATGTGGTGTGTTTAATAGTGAACTGCTGAACCACATCACAGAGTCGGAGCTGTTCCACAGTAAGGCCCCGCCCTTTATCTCTATACACCACTACCTGGCCCCGCCCTTTATTTTATACACCACTACCTGGCCCCGCCCTTTATCTCTATACACCACTACCTGGCCCCTCCCTTCATCTCTATACACCACTACCTGGCCCCTCCCTTCATCTCTATACACCACTACCTGGCCCCTCCCTTCATCTTTATACACCACTACCTGGCCCCGCCCTTTATCTCTATACACCACTACCTGGCCCCTCCCTTCATCTCTATACACCACTACCTGGCCCCTCCCTTCATCTCTATACACCACTACCTGGCCCCGCCCTTTATTTTATACACCACTACCTGGCCCCGCCCCTTATCTCTATACACCACTACCTGGCCCCTCCCTTCATCTCTATACACCACTACCTGGCCCCGCCCTTTATCTCTATACACCACTACCTGGCCCCGCCCTTTATCTCTATACACAACTACCTGGCCCCGCCCTTTATCTCTATACACCACTACCTGGCCCCGCCCTTTATCTCTAAACACCACTACCTGGCCCCGCCCTTTATCTCTATACACCACTACCTGGCCCCGCCCTTTATTTTATACACCACTACCTGGCCCCTCCCTTCATCTCTATACACCACTACCTGTCTCTGCCCTTCATGTAATATGTATATGGGTAGTCTTTATTAACAAACTGGAAAGCCCTTCACATGGTCAGTTTACTGTTTCCACCACAGAATCACTCAGACTTAATAAACCACCTTATGTCACTTTATCAGCTCAAAGAACAAACACTGATTACAACACTACAGTATTATTTAAGAAACAAACCCAGGAAGTTTACATCTAGTTTGATACACATTTAGAAATTTAGATTTAATGTTAATAAAGCATCACAGATTTACATTTCAGTTTCTTATCATTGTATAGTGGTGTGGGTATTAAATAGTGGGTGGTGTGGGTATTTTATTAGGGTGTGGGTATTAAATATTGGTGTGGGTATTGTATTAGGGTGTGGGTATTGTTTTAGGGTGTGGGTATTGAATATTGGTGTGGGTATTGTATTAGGGTGTGGGTATTGTATTAGGGTGTGGGTATTGTATTAGGGTGTGGGTATTGTTTTAGGGTGTGGGTATTGAATATTGGTGTGGGTATTGTATTAGGGTGTGGGTATTAAATATTGGTGTGGGTATTGTATTAGGGTGTGGGTATTGTATTAGGGTGATGTGGTGTGGGTATTGAATATTGGTGTGGGTATCGTTTTAGGGTGTGGGTATTGAATATTGGTGTGGGTATTGTATTAGGGTGTGGGTATTAAATATTGGTGTGGGTATTGTATTAGGGTGTGGGTATTAAATATTGGTGTGGGTATTGTATTAGGGTGTGGTTATTGAATATTGGTGTGGGTATTGAATATTGGTGTGGGTATTGAATATTGGTGTGGGTATTGTATTAGGGTGTGGGTATTGTATTAGGGTGTGGGTATTGAATATTGGTGTGGGTATTGTATTAGGGTGTGGGTATTAAATATTGGTGTGGGTATTGTATTAGGGTGTGGGTATTGTATTAGGGTGATGTGGTGTGGGTATTGAATATTGGTGTGGGTATCGTTTTAGGGTGTGGGTATTGAATATTGGTGTGGGTATTGTATTAGGGTGTGGGTATTGAATATTGGTGTGGGTATTGTATTAGAGTGTGGGTATTGTATTAGGGTGTGGGTATTGTATTAGGGTGTGGGTATTGTATTAGGGTGTGGGTATTAAATATTGGTGTGGGTATTGTATTAGGGTGTGGGTATTGAATATTGGTGTGGGTATTGTATTAGGGTGTGGGTATTGAATATTGGTGTGGGTATTGTATTAGGGTGTGGGTATTGTATTAGGGTGTGGGTATTAAATATTGGTGTGGGTATTGTATTAGGGTGTGGGTATTGTATTAGGGTGTGGGTATTAAATATTGGTGTGGGTATTGAATATTGGTGTATATTGGTGTGGGTATTGAATATTGGTGTGGGTATTGTATTAGGGTGTGGGTATTGTATTAGGGTGTGGGTATTGAATATTGGTGTGGGTATTGAATATTGGTGTGGGTATTGAATATTGGTGTGGGTATTGTATCGTACAGCAGAAACTCACTTGAGTGTGGAGATGTTTAACGTTTCTATACCATTATACTGATAATCATGGTTCTGTCTCATTTCACCAGAGTGCTAAGCTAAAAAGCTAGGTGTCTACACACACTGAATTTCTTTAGTTTCTCCAAAGTGTCTTTATGGATTCAGGAAAATCTTGCACATTGTTGATTATTTTATATTGTTGCCACGACAACCTGAAGAATGTTTATACATATGCGTTTCTGCCGTAATGATTGGGCTGCTGGGAAATGACTGAGGTTGTATACGGTGTCCCTCTGCGCTGAGACTGGAACGGATACGACCTGCAGACACACAGGCACATAACAGTATAACTGTACACTAACAGTTAAAAATCAACAACTTTCCCTTTAGTGGGTTTTTTTATTTGTATTATTTTCAACATTGTACATTAATACTGAAGAATCCAAACTATGGAAGAACACTGTTGGTAGTAAAAAAAAAAAAACGTTTTTATTTTTTCTAGATGTTTTTATTTTTATTTTTCATTGTCCAAAGTAGCTCCATGTAGCTTTGATGCAGCTTGGAAAGCGTTTTCTCATCAGATTCACGAAATCGTCACCTGGAATATGTTTCAGGTCACAGGTGTGTTTTCATCATGAGTTCATCTGTGACATTTCCTGCCTTCTTAATGTGCTTTAGTGCATCAGTTGTGTTGTGCAGAGGAAAGTGTGAGTCAATATCACTATTATTGCTGCTACAAACTACTGTACAGATCCAGATTCTAGCAGGAAACACTGAGTTAAAGAAAGAGAAAAGATCCATCAATACTTTAAGAAATGAAGATCAGTCAATCCCAAACATCTCAAGAACTTGAAATGTATTTGCATGTGCAGTTTCCAAAACCACCAAATGCTATAATGAAACATCTCTCATGAGGACCATCCCAGGAAAAGAACACCAAGAGCTACCTCTGCTGCACAGGATATGTTAATTACAATAACCAGCTTCAGAAAACACGGATTTACATCAGTGCTTTTGGGGTTAGTGACAGTGTTGTGACATTGTTGGTGATTAGGTCAAAATTGAGGACATATTGCAGTGACATGCAGCCATCACATCTGGTTTACACGTAGAGGGACCAATGTTTGTTTTTAAACAGGAAAATGACCCCAAACTCACACCTCTAGGAGTTATTTGTTTGAAAAGGAGAGTGATGAAGTGCTGCATCAGATGACAATCACCACATCTAAATAAAGGGGAGATGATTCCGAATGAGTTGGACCAGAGGATGAAGGAAACGCTGCAAACAAGCACTCAACACCTCTGGGAAATCCTCAAGATTGTTGAAAATCCATTCCAGTTGACGACTTCATGAGGTGGACTGAGAGAACGCCATGAGTGTGCAAAGCTGGATCAAAGTAAAATGTTTTACCTTGAAGAATCTAAAATATAAAGCATTCTGCGTTTTTGAACACATTTTAGTTTATTACAGAATTCCATACGTGTTCTTTTATAGTTTGTGTGTGTGTGTGTGTGTGTGTGTGTGTGTGTGTGAGAGAGAGACATATACTCACATTCTCTCCTCTTTGCTGTTATTTCCACACACACACAGTAAGCAACAGCCACTAATCAGAGCGAGTGTCGCTGAACACCATCCGATATACAAACCATCTCCTATCTCAAACCTGCAAAACACACACACACACACACACACACCATCACACACACACAAACACACACACACATCATCATCACACACATGCACACACACACATGCATACACACACCTTTTCTTTCTGGTTAAACACATTGCTAACACTTACTTTGTTCCGGGATAAAGCGGGTCAAAGAACTCCTGTGTGATGTTGAAGGCGTACCACGATACAGCGATCATCGTACTCAAACCTGCAACATCACAGCACAGTGTGACACACTACAGTACTGAGTTCTGGACTGTGACATTGTTGATTTATTCTCTATAACAGGTAATAGGCTGATATTCACTTAACATATATGGAAGGCTTCCAGACATCTTCAGGACAGAGACAGAGTTTACACAACAGTGACGGTGTGTTTAAGTGTGAGTCTAGCAGTGATGAGGTATGTAAGGTGTGTGTGTGTGTGTGTGTGTGTAATGGAGTAGATGTGAAGTGTTGAGTGCGGGTGTTGGTGCGGGTGTTGAGTGTGGGCGTTGAGCGCGGGTGTTGGTGCGGGTGTTGAGCGCGGGTGTTGAGTGTGGGTGTTGAGTGTGGGTGTTGAGTGTTGAGTGCGGGTGTTGAGTGTGGGTGTTGAGTGTTGAGTGCGGGTGTTGAGTGTGAGTGTTGAGTGTTGAGCGCGGGTGTTGAGTGTGGGTGTTGGTGCGGGTGTTGAGTGTTGAGTGCGGGTGTTGGTGTTGGTGCGGGTGTTGAGTGTGGGTGTTGGTGCGGGTGTTGAGTGTTGAGTGCGGGTGTTGGTGTTGGTGCGGGTGTTGAGTGCGGGTGTTCAGTACCCTGCAGGATGAAAAACACTCCTCCCAAGACGGCAATTCTTCCCTTCACTATGTAGTTTTCTCCTCCGATTTTGGAACACTGCATACCGACCAGCGTGAAGATCAGACCAAACATCCCCAACACGATGGAGGTGATCATGAGTGCACGACACGCCTGAACAAAACCTACACACACACACACATACATTAACACACCTCACCAAAACCACTCTATCATAAATAACCCCCTGCCTGTTTTCACTAAGATTTAAATTAAGATGTGTGTGTTTGTTTTGTTGATAGTTGTTTTCCTGTAGTTGCATTCTTCTCACTCCCAAAACACAACTTCACTCTGCCAGCAAAATGGAGTCATTTTAATGCCATGTCCATGATGCCATCCTCAAATCTGGAGCATTTACCACAGTGGATTTCTATCTACTTCTGAGGTTAACATGGCGGCCTTTAATTCAGACATCTTTCCAGAGATTGACGATGGGGCCTCTTATAAATTCTACCAGTGTCCAACATGGTGGCCTCCCAAGTAATGTTCCTGGCCAAAGCTGACACAACAACTTCTCAAGCACAAGCCAAACTCTAGCCAGAGGTAGAAGACAGTGTCTCACTTGATATTAGAATGAAAGAGAAAGGTACCAGTTGGAGTCACTCCAGAAGTATCACCTTTTGGGGGATGCTATGTTGAAGATTATCTCCCTTGTTCAGGAGCTCCTGGAGTGCATGCCAGCTTGCAGGGCTGCAGCACATTTCAAGTTTTGGGAGAGGAATGTTGTCCCATATGTGTCTGGTACAGGATTGTAGCTGCTCAACAGTTCTGGGTTTTCTTTGTTGTGTTTTTTATTTCATTATGCACAAAATGTTTTCTGGTGGTGAAAGGTCTAAACTGCAGCAGGTCAATTCAGCAGCCGGATTTTTCTACTATGATTCCATGCTATTGTAATAGATGCAGTATGCAGTTAGAGTTTTCTTGCTCAAATATACAAGGCTTTTCCTGAGAAAGATGTTTTCTTGAACTGAGTGCTGATATGCCAGATGGTCCCTCTCATCTTTAGTCTGGAGCACATGGTGTCCATGGTTTCCAAAAATAAATTTAAGGTTCGGTTCATCTGACCACAGAACAGTTTTCCACTTGGCCTCAGTACATTTTAAATGAGCTTTGGCCCAGAGATGATGGTGGTGTTTCTGGATCATGTTCACACATACCTTCTACTTTGTATGATAAGAGATTTAACCTGCATTTGTGGATGATACGGAAAACTGTGTGCACAGAAACTGATTTCTGGAGGTGTTAATGAACCCATGCAGTGATTTCCATTACAGAATCAACACTGTTTTAAATGCAGTGGCCCCTGAGGGCCCAAAGATCACAAACATCCAATAGAGTTTTTCCTCCTTGTTCCTTCTCTGAAATGTTTGGTGATATTATGTTCTGTAAATGAGGAGATATTCACATGTTGATGTTGAGGAACATTATTGTGAAACAGTTTGTAGATGCAGTCTTTCACAAATTGGTGAAGCTCCGCCCATCTTTACTTCTGAGAGACTCTGTGTCTCTGAGATACACTATTTATACCCCAATCATCTCACTGACCTGCTGCTAATTAACCTTATTAGATACTAGATGTTTCTCCAACAGCATTTACTTTTCCCACACTTTTGTTGCTCAGATACAACAAATTCAAAAAGACCTGATTTTCTCCTTATAATGAAACATTTCCTCGTTATTTTATGAGATTTTCACATATTTTCTGTTCACATTCTGTTTTAATTAAAATTTTATAAAGTGTCCAAACTTTTGGAATTTAGGTTGTATATATTTTTTTTTTCTTTTCATGTTACACGCTGCAAATAGGAATTTTGTATATTTCACATAAACAATCAAATAACAGTAAAACAATAACCATATAATAATAATATACATGATATTATAATATAATCATCATAATAAATGATTTTCACTGATTTTATAATAATTACAGAATTTTATGGCTCTTTAATAATTTAATGTTGTGTTTGGAGTAGTCCCCCCCCCCTCTCTCTCTCTCTCTCTCTCTCTCTTTCCTCACTCTCCCTCTCTCTTTCTCTCTCTCTCTCCCTCTCTCTTTCTCTCTCTCTCTCTCTCTCTTCCCCTCTGAAGTGTTAATGAGTGTTGAGTGGAGTGTTGGAGAGTGTTGAGTGGAGTGTTAGTGAGTGTTGAGTGGAGTGTTAGAGAGTGTTGAGTGGAGTGTTAGAGAGTGTTGAGTGGAGTGTTAGTGAGTGTTGAGTGGAGTGTTAGTGAGTGTTAGTGAGTGTTGAGTGGAGTGTTAGTGAGTGTTGAGTGGAGTGTTAGTGAGTGTTGGGTGGAGTGTTAGTGAGTGTTGAGTGGAGTGTTGGAGAGTGTTGAGTGGAGTGTTGGAAAGTGTTGAGTGGAGTGTTAGAGAGTGTTGAGTGGAGTGTTAGTGAGTGTTGAGTGGAGTGTTAGAGAGTGTTGAGTGGAGTGTTAGTGAGTGTTGAGTGGAGTGTTGGAGAGTGTTGAGTGGAGTGTTGGAGAGTGTTGAGTGGAGTGTTAGAGAGTGTTGAGTGGAGTGTTAGTGAGTGTTGAGTGGAGTGTTAGTGAGTGTTGAGTGGAGTGTTAGTGAGTGTTGAGTGGAGTGTTGGAGAGTGTTGAGTGGAGTGTTAGTGAGTGTTGAGTGGAGTGCTAGGGAGTGTTGAGTGGAGTGTTAGTGAGTGTTGAGTGGAGTGTTAGTGAGTGTTGAGTGGAGTGTTGGAGAGTGTTGGGTGGAGTGTTAGAGAGTGTTGGGTGGAGTGTTAGTTGGAGTGTTAGTGAGTGTTGGGTGGAGTGTTAGTGAGTGTTGAGTGGAGTGTTGGAGAGTGTTAAGTGTACCAGCGACGCCCAGCATTGAAGGAAGCTCCCTGCAGTTGTGCACTCCGGTGGAATCAGTAGCACAGGACATCCATAGGTTCTCATAGACAAGGGATGCGGTGATGACGTTGCCCTCAATGGTGGAAATCTTCCAGAAGTGATACGGAATAACGATCCCAGACATCACCCATCCCGCAAAGCCGAGCAGAAAAGCCATCACCTCGACCGCCGCATTCACCATCTCTACACTCACACTACAGCGCTCATATCATTATCACACCACAGGAATGATCCACCTGCAGCTCACTGCACCAACACCTGACTGATATCTGAGCTGAAGAACTATTCATCTCCACCCCTACATCAATCTCCACCTCATTTCCATCCCATCTCCACCTTTACCTCCTGAACACTCCTCCTTCTTCTCCTTTCAGCTCATGCATGAGTTTTAACTTTTTACAGTTACACACACACACACACACACACACACACACACACACACACACTTTATTTTAGCTAAAATAAGTATAGACATCAGGACCCACAAAATTTATAGTTTTTTCCACTTCTTGTTATTTTTGGTGCGGTTTTTGTGAGGCAGGTTACAGCGCACACAAAGAAGTTTAAAACTGCCACATGTATGATGTGTTTAATAAATAGATTTATTTTGAACTCTACAGAAGAGATTATTATTATTATTATTATTATTATTATAGTTGTTGTTGTTGTTGTTGTTGTTGTTGTGTTACCTGGTAAAGCCAGTAATGATGAGAAATACCAGCAGTCGTAAATGCCAGTGGAATCCTCAGCACAGGACATCCACAGGTTTTCAAAGATGTTGGAGGTGATGATGACGTTGCCGTAGTCAGTGGACACTTTCCACGTGTGATGGTGTAAAGAGATAAACGCAGTCACAGCGCCGAAAAAAGCCAGAAAAAGCGCAACAATCTGCAGAGTTTCTTTCATTATCTTCCAGCCGCTGTGTCGCTCTGCAGCTCGGTGTAAAATCACCACTGCTGCTGTGCTCAAGCGTGTGTGCGTGTGTGTGCGTGTGTGTGTGTGTGTGTGCGCGCGTGTGTGTGTGTGTGTGTGTGTGTGCGTGCGTGTGTGTGTGCGTGTGCGCGCGTGTGCCCGATTGCAGGTTGGTCCAGCAGCAGAATCCGCCCAGGAGCGTTACAATACCAATTTTGTTTAGATTTTTATTTATGAATTTAATAGAAATAATAAATCAACAGTTTTTCACTGAAATCTCACACCCTGAAATCCACTAAGCTTCTGTGGTCAGATGACCCACAAGATCTCAGCTGGGGTACCTGGAAGGTGCAGTGTGTATGGTATGGTTCTGTCTCTGAGAAGATCACGGCCTTGCTGCATGGTGATGCCACATCTTCAGTCAGTGCCATAACGAGATTTCTACAATACCTGTGGATATTTTGTGTTTGAGGTAACGAGAGAATGAACATGAACACACCTGCTGTGTGAGTGTGTGGAGGAAGACACACACACACACACACACACACACACACACACACACACACACACACACACACACACCCCGCATTCTCATCTCTCGCTCTCTTTCTGATTCTGTTTCTCTCAGAAGACAGACATCTTGTAATTTTCATAAACATTAAAAGAATTAAAATAAATGTGTCCTTGAGTCAGACGTGACGGTGGAGAAACTCCCTGAGATGATATGAAAGGAAACCTTGAGAGAAACCAGAAACTCAGAAAGGAACTTCTGCATCTTCTGAAGAGTGCAGTTCATTCATCATCCACTTCTATTACTGTGTAGTGTGAAGAGAAAAGGTGCCAGATGTGTAACCAGGAAACTGTTTATGAGCAACTTCAGTATCAGAGAATTGATATTGAATATTGACATTTCTGAATCATTACAGTGTCAATGTGAAATTTATTGGTTGAAGTTGTTATTGCTGGATGGTGAGAAGGTTTGAACTGCAGTCCTAATACAGTCCAAGGAAGAACATCCTCAGCCATCACCACGTATACTATGTGTGGACCATACTCAGTAATCTCATGTATATATTAGGTTGGAGATGTGGAGCATTCTCAGCAGCAGTGAAGGTGTTCAGGTCACAAGAGTTGCGGAAGCAGGGCATCAGGAGGATCAGGAAGGTCCTGGTTGGAGTCATAAATAAGGAGTTCACAAGGATTTCATGACCCTTTGTGTCCATTCACTATACTTTTTTTACTAGGTAAAAAAAAAAGGTGTGAGTTTAGCTGTGGACACGAACAGGACAATGGGCCTGGATTTGGGAGGAGCTGGTTTTTATTATGGACAATGGCGAGAGAGGTGTGGAAGAACAGCTGCTGCTTCACTCCCAGGACTCGGACAATCGCTGTGTTCAGCAGGTCACTCTGTTCTGCGTATCTGATAACACTCTCAGTTACAGCGCTCAATACAACAGCCCCAATTACATCTACTATGGAAAATCTTAATTCCGAGACATGAACCAGTCAGAGGTTCAACTTATCAGATCCTTCAAAACCAACAACAGCCAACAGTCTGGTGAGGAAGAGTTTTACTAAAACCTGAACAGATTTAGAGCTAATATTCAAAAACTTTATTCAAACACAACAAACAGACAAAGGTTTTGTGTATAAAAGTTTTTATTAAACACTGATACACAAGTGAGATTAAACACTAATCACACTACTCACTGTGTGTGTGTGTGTGTGTGTGTGTGTGTGTGTGTGTGGTGTGTGGTGTGTGGTGTGTGTGTGTGTGTGTGTGTGTGTAGATCTGTGTGTGTGAAGATAAATGTGTGGAGATCAGTGTGTGGAGATCAGTCTGTGTGGGGGGGGATCAGTGTGTGTAAAGATGAATGTGTGGAGATCTGCGTGTGTGGAGGTCTGTGAGTGTGTGTGTTGGTGTGGAGATAAGTGCGTGTGTGTTGTGTGTGTGTGTGTGTGTGTGGAGATCAGTGTGTGTGTGTGTGTTTGTGTAGATCAAAGTGTGAGTGTGTGTGTGGGGGGGGGATCAGTGTGTGTGGAGATCAGTGTGTGGGTGTCTGTGTGACTGTGTGTGTGTGTGTGTGTGTGTGTGTGTGTGTGTGTGTGTGTGTGTGTGTGTGTAAAGCACACTGAGGGTTATTGTAGAAAATCTGTAATAAATCAGTGGAGATGTGAAGATTTAAATGTAGTAAGCACATGTTGAACCTGTTCTTCTAAAGGCTTCTGTTTGCTGATTGTGGACTGTGGGAAATAAACCCGTGGGAAGATCTCAATTCTCCTGATGACGCCACAAGCTTTATAATCTGCTCAGGTTTATGTTACTGTTGTGATCGTTTGGCCTTAAAACTACACCTGTGTGTTTAAACATCTGTGTATGTGTGTGTGTGTGTGTGTGTGTGTGTGTGTGTGTGTGTGTGTGTGTGTGTGTGTGTGTGAGAGAGAGAGAGAGGAGCACG
>MU554589.1:11897421-11899921 GCA_024362625.1 Silurus asotus | reverse complement strand
TTTACCTTTGACCTTTGAAAGCTGATTGGATAAAAATTCCAACCTAAACCTACACTCAAATACGCTGCTCCTTGCAAAGCTATAAAATGAAAAAGATAGATTTAGACATGTAACATATTCTTTGGTAAATATTCTTGGTAATAACAAACATTTTTTGTTTACTGCAGAATTCCATGAGTGTTTTCTCAGAGTTTGGATTCTTCAATATTCCTGTACAATGCTGAGAATAATAGAAATAAAGAAAAACACTGAAGGAGAAGGGGTGTCTAAACTTTTGACCAGTACTATATATACACACACACTGGCGATTAAAATTAGAGAACAATGACTGTAGCAGGAAAAAGATTACAACAAAATGTTCTGAAGGTTCCAACAGTCAGTAATTAGTAGGAAGTGTCCAGTGTACAGATCTGCAGCCACAGGACAGCACCAGTCTCTCACACTGCTCTGGTGGGATTTTGGTCCACTCTTCTTCCAGTCTCCTCCACAGTTCGGTGACTGTAGTGGGTTTCTTTCCATAACTTTGTCACCAAGGATTTTCCAGAGGTTCTCTATTGGGTTAAGATCAGGACTCTGGTCAGGCCATGTCATTATTACAATGTTTTCAGTTTGAAGGAACGGCTTTACCCGTTTTGCTGTGTGACATGGAGCGTTGTCCTGCATGAACACTGCGAGCTGATTGGGTGATAAACGCAGGGAAGGAACCATATGATGTTGAAGAAGGTTCTGATAAACATTTGCAGTCACTCTGCCATGTCGCTGTAGAAGAGGCCCAACTCCTGCTGCAGAAAACATGCCCCAAACCATCACACTTCCTCCTCCACTTTTCACTGACGTCTTTACACACTTTGGGTTCAGTCTTTCTCCAGTTTGTCGCCGAACATAATGTTTCCCATCGGACCCAAATAAATTAAACTTGCTTTCATCACTGAAGTGAACTTTGGACCAGTTCTCCTTTGTCCACACAACATGTTCCTCAGCAAAGCTCAGTCTAGCCTTTAGATTCTTTCTGCTAATGAGAGGTTTGGTCACTGCAGAGTGGCTTTCAGTCCAAATGCTCTTAAACGTCAAGACACTGTATGATGAGACAGACCCTTACCCTGTTCAGCGCTGAACTGGTGAGCAATTCCAGCTGCAGTGTGGAAACGAAGCCCACTGAGATCCTCCACAGGATCCTGTGCTCTCTTGTATTTGTCTTCCGTGGACCACCAGCCTTCTTGGTGGACTTGAATAAGTTTGTGATGTAAAGATTCAATATTCTTGAAATCACAGATTTGGAACAAACCAGCTTGTCTTGCTATGGCTGATAGGGTCGTCCCTCTGGCCTTCATCTGGAGAACCTGCTGCCGGGGGCTTTCAGTCACTTTAGAACGGCCCACCATCTTGCAGAGTCGGCGAAACTGGAAGTTAGGCTGCCAGTTATATAAGGATTTACAGATAATCAAGGAAATTATCACCAGGTACGAGATAAACACCAATAACTGAGAGGTTTCTGAAAGTGTTCTCTAATATTGATCAGTGTGTTTTCTGCTAAATAATGTTAGCATGTGTGTGTGTGTGTGTGTGTGTGTGTGTGTGTGTGTGTGTGTGTGTGTGTGTGTTATCTATCTAGATGTCTCAGTCTGGTTATCTATCTGTGTGATCTGTCCATCCTGTGGAGGTGTGATTAGAGTAATAAAGGATCAGAGATGGTTTGGATAAAACCCTTTATGATCTCATTATCACTGATGTTTTCATTGTTCCTGCTGTGAGTCAGACACATGACAATCTGGGATGTCATGTGACAGTGAATTCCTATAGTTAAAGTTTGATTAAAATCATTTGGTACCACACACACACACACACACACACACACACACACACACACACACACACCTGGGATATAAACGGGGCAGGGTTAGTTGTGTGTGGGCGTGGTTTAGCAGGTTCAGTAGAGCAAATAAAGCTCCGTATCGGGGAATTTTTTTTTTTTCAGTTTTATGTTAAAGTTTGTGTTCAACATTATTAATATTATTTTACTAAATTTCTGTATAAAAGCATGAAAGTGATCAGACTGTAATTCATTCCAATGCGCTTCTGTCCACTGCTTCAATTTCCACCCTTTTTTAGGGCGGAGTTTCGGAATGACTATTTAATTAGTTAAATGAAGTGGGCGTGGCTCGGAGTTAATTGGTTGTAAATGTTAAAAAAAACATTGTGCACGCGAAGTTCGGTCCAATTCGTTGTAAACCCCCGTACAGAAAATGATGTGCTGTTGTGCAGAATGGCTCGCGCTCTCCGCCGCGTTACTGCTGTTAACCGGAGGCGCGCGCGGGATCCGCGTTTGTAAGGAAGAAGGCCCACGGGTCGTAGCGGATGTGAGACCGATTAAAGCCCTGGGGTTCCGGCCTGAAGATTGTGTTCAGCCCGTAGCCGTCAGCGTGCACTGCACCGAGAACAGCATGATGATCAGAGCGCGCGCTGATCTCTACGGTACCGGGCGACTCGTGACCGCGAGTGA
>MU554589.1:11848744-11851244 GCA_024362625.1 Silurus asotus | reverse complement strand
CAGACAGGAAGTGACATCATTTCGCACATGCGCAGAACCAGTCGCGTTGCCTGTACGGATCGAGTAGTGACGAGCGCCAGTAAAACTTTCTCACTGTCTAAACACTGATCTACATTCACAACCTGAATTCTAATATTTATTATATAAAACTGTATTAATTTATTCCCAACAGTTTATTATTTTTATTTCAGTACGTGTGTTAGATTTTTTGTCCAATCAGATTTCAGCCTTAGGGTTTAATCTCCACTTCCAGACCAGTGAATACGAGCGGTACCACTGGATTACAGCCTCTGGGGGGCGCTGCACATCATGAGTCTGCATCTCTGCTGAGTAGGTTGTTTTATTTACATTTTTCTGTTCTTGCTCCAGATGTTGTAGGTGCACAGTTGTGGTTGATTTGTTGGTGTAGTAAAATGTTTTTTACCTGCAGATGTAAAATGTCTCTCTGTAAGGTCACGTGTTGTTATATTGTGTGTTTGTTTTGTATTGATGGTTTCTATAATTGTGATGTGATGGTGGTGGATTAAGAGCTGGATTAAGTCCACACTGAAGGTCCAGATACCAAATACACAACCACTGCACTAAATTATACATTTATTATCAACAAGTTCATTAATATCATTATAACCTACAGAATCAGTGTGGGATTAAAACACATCTGTGTGCATGTGTGTGTAATGAAATCTCAGATTAACAGTTTCATTCTGTTTAAATGCAGAATATTCACTCCATCACTCATAAACATGTGGATTCACCGCAGTGTGTGGGATCAGAGCCCTGAGTGAGGAGTGTGAGCTCGGCACGGTCCAGGGTTTCACTGAGACTTTTGACAAAAGAATGACAGAGATTTTGTCCCCACTGTGTTTATAGAGACATCATCAGAAACAGAGTGAAATAGAAAAAAAAAACAGAGTGACCTGGTCTTCAGAACACAGAACCACAATATCACAGCGTCTAAACACTCACATGCAAACACACAGCAATGAACTGCAAACACCTGAAATATTCACACCTTTACAAACATCTCATCAGGGTTAGGGAAATAACACAAGGGAAATTAAAGTGTGTGTGTGTGTGTGTGTGTGTGTGTGTGTGTGTGTGTGTGAATAATGTACAAACACTGCAGAAGTGAGAGCAGGAAGTGGAAGTGCCTGTGACACACTCAGCTGGACTACTGTTTATTTATTATTGAGTTAACAGAGGATTGGGACGAGGCCGGAGGCTACACACCTCCTCCATACACACTCTCATCACTGTAGGCGATGTACAGGAAAAAGTCTTCCTCATGATGCTCCTGTAACACACACACACACACACACACACACACACACACACACACACACAAGATATAATACAAACCAAACATAACACACACAAGATTTATGTATTTTTGTAGACGTGTGTGTGTGTGTGTGTGTGTGTGTGTGTACACACCTGATAGAGCAGGCCCATGGTAGCTGATGTGGGAGGAATGACATTGTTGACGAAGAAGAAAAGTGCATCTTCTGCTCTCAGGTGAATCCTTTTCCGGATCAGGAAGTAAAACTGACCCACTGAACACACACACACACACACACACACACACACACACACACACACACACACACACACACAGTCTCTTAGAATGAAACAGGAGCAGCTACATCGTGAATAAGAACTATTTTGGCAGAAAAGTCTGATTTTTACTGCTGATTTAAATTCTATCACACTCAGAATCTTATTAAAGATCTTTTCCCTCTGGGATCAATTATAAATTTGGATTCGGTCAGCCCCGCCCCCTTCATGAATAAAAGTGTGTGAGGTTTCATTCAATCACAGAGCAGCAGGACCTGAGCCAACATCCTGTACAGGTGTTACTGATCACGTGATCAGATCTCAGTAAACACGTGAATAATAAACTGTGTAAAGACGAGCAGAATAGTAACCTTTACCTTTTCTCCCAGAGATCTGAGGAGAAGCTTCATGTGATAAAACTGTGGTGTTTTTTTTTTTTTAAAGACCAAACTGCTTGTCTGTACTGCTTCTTCTTCTTCTTCCAGTTGCTCTCGTTAATGGTCTCCACATCATCTCCATCCCCACTCTCCCCCGTCCTCTACATCTGCCTCATTTACACCTCAGCATTCTCCTACTGATATACCCCATGTCCCTCCTCTGCTCATGTCCAAACCATCTCAATCTCACCTCCCTCACCGTGTCTCCAAAACAATAAACATCTCATTAAAATGATTAATGAGTTTGGTCTTTAAAACTCCTCTGTATAATCGCATCACGCCTCGTTAAACGTTTTAAATATTCCTGTAGATGCCGCAGGTCCAACGGAGGGGTTTCTTCTCACCTGTCAGGTCTGAGGGAACCAGGTACTTCTTCTTGTCCAGGTCTCCTATCCGGGCTTTGGGAGCTTTCTCAACAATCACCTAGGAGACAACACACACACACACACACACACGGAGAGAGATTCACTAATAAACTCCACAGTAAATAAAGACAGGGAATGGGATTC
>MU554589.1:11833744-11838744 GCA_024362625.1 Silurus asotus | reverse complement strand
GTATATACAGTGAGTGTGTACAGTATATACAGTGAGTGTGTACAGTATATACAGTGAGTGTGTACAGTATATACAGTGAGTGTGTACAGTATATACAGTGAGTGTGTACAGTATATACAGTGAGTGTGTACAGTATATACAGTGAGTGTGTACAGTATATACAGTGAGTGTGTACAGTATATACAGTGAGTGTGTACAGTATATACAGTGAGTGTGTACAGTATATACAGTGAGTGTGTACAGTATATACAGTGAGTGTGTACAGTATATACAGTGAGTGTGTACAGTATATACAGTGAGTGTGTACAGTATATACAGTGAGTGTGTACAGTATATACAGTGAGTGTGTACAGTATATACAGTGAGTGTGTACAGTATATACAGTGAGTGTGTACAGTATATACAGTGAGTGTGTACAGTATATACAGTGAGTGTGTACAGTATATACAGTGAGTGTGTACAGTATATACAGTGAGTGTGTACAGTATATACAGTGAGTGTGTACAGTATATACAGTGAGTGTGTACAGTATATACAGTGAGTGTGTACAGTATATACAGTGAGTGTGTACAGTATATACAGTGAGTGTGTACAGTATATACAGTGAGTGTGTACAGTATATACAGTGAGTGTGTACAGTATATACAGTGAGTGTGTACAGTATATACAGTGAGTGTGTACAGTATATACAGTGAGTGTGTACAGTATATACAGTGAGTGTGTACAGTATATACAGTGAGTGTGTACAGTATATACAGTGAGTGTGTACAGTATATACAGTGAGTGTGTACAGTATATACAGTGAGTGTGTACAGTATATACAGTGAGTGTGTACAGTATATACAGTGAGTGTGTACAGTATATACAGTGAGTGTGTACAGTATATACAGTGAGTGTGTACAGTATATACAGTGAGTGTGTACAGTATATACAGTGAGTGTGTACAGTATATACAGTGAGTGTGTACAGTATATACAGTGAGTGTGTACAGTATATACAGTGAGTGTGTACAGTATATACAGTGAGTGTGTACAGTATATACAGTGAGTGTGTACAGTATATACAGTGAGTGTGTACAGTATATACAGTGAGTGTGTACAGTATATACAGTGAGTGTGTACAGTATATACAGTGAGTGTGTACAGTATATACAGTGAGTGTGTACAGTATATACAGTGAGTGTGTACAGTATATACAGTGAGTGTGTACAGTATATACAGTGAGTGTGTACAGTATATACAGTGAGTGTGTACAGTATATACAGTGAGTGTGTACAGTATATACAGTGAGTGTGTACAGTATATACAGTGAGTGTGTACAGTATATACAGTGAGTGTGTACAGTATATACAGTGAGTGTGTACAGTATATACAGTGAGTGTGTACAGTATATACAGTGAGTGTGTACAGTATATACAGTGAGTGTGTACAGTATATACAGTGAGTGTGTACAGTATATACAGTGAGTGTGTACAGTATATACAGTGAGTGTGTACAGTATATACAGTGAGTGTGTACAGTATATACAGTGAGTGTGTACAGTATATACAGTGAGTGTGTACAGTATATACAGTGAGTGTGTACAGTATATACAGTGAGTGTGTACAGTATATACAGTGAGTGTGTACAGTATATACAGTGAGTGTGTACAGTATATACAGTGAGTGTGTACAGTATATACAGTGAGTGTGTACAGTATATACAGTGAGTGTGTACAGTATATACAGTGAGTGTGTACAGTATATACAGTGAGTGTGTACAGTATATACAGTGAGTGTGTACAGTATATACAGTGAGTGTGTACAGTATATACAGTGAGTGTGTACAGTATATACAGTGAGTGTGTACAGTATATACAGTGAGTGTGTACAGTATATACAGTGAGTGTGTACAGTATATACAGTGAGTGTGTACAGTATATACAGTGAGTGTGTACAGTATATACAGTGAGTGTGTACAGTATATACAGTGAGTGTGTACAGTATATACAGTGAGTGTGTACAGTATATACAGTGAGTGTGTACAGTATATACAGTGAGTGTGTACAGTATATACAGTGAGTGTGTACAGTATATACAGTGAGTGTGTACAGTATATACAGTGAGTGTGTACAGTATATACAGTGAGTGTGTACAGTATATACAGTGAGTGTGTACAGTATATACAGTGAGTGTGTACAGTATATACAGTGAGTGTGTACAGTATATACAGTGAGTGTGTACAGTATATACAGTGAGTGTGTACAGTATATACAGTGAGTGTGTACAGTATATACAGTGAGTGTGTACAGTATATACAGTGAGTGTGTACAGTATATACAGTGAGTGTGTACAGTATATACAGTGAGTGTGTACAGTATATACAGTGAGTGTGTACAGTATATACAGTGAGTGTGTACAGTATATACAGTGAGTGTGTACAGTATATACAGTGAGTGTGTACAGTATATACAGTGAGTGTGTACAGTATATACAGTGAGTGTGTACAGTATATACAGTGAGTGTGTACAGTATATACAGTGAGTGTGTACAGTATATACAGTGAGTGTGTACAGTATATACAGTGAGTGTGTACAGTATATACAGTGAGTGTGTACAGTATATACAGTGAGTGTGTACAGTATATACAGTGAGTGTGTACAGTATATACAGTGAGTGTGTACAGTATATACAGTGAGTGTGTACAGTATATACAGTGAGTGTGTACAGTATATACAGTGAGTGTGTACAGTATATACAGTGAGTGTGTACAGTATATACAGTGAGTGTGTACAGTATATACAGTGAGTGTGTACAGTATATACAGTGAGTGTGTACAGTATATACAGTGAGTGTGTACAGTATATACAGTGAGTGTGTACAGTATATACAGTGAGTGTGTACAGTATATACAGTGAGTGTGTACAGTATATACAGTGAGTGTGTACAGTATATACAGTGAGTATTGATAGTGAGTACAGTATATACAGTGAGTATTGATAGTGAGTACAGTATATACAGTGAGTATTGATAGTGAGTACAGTATATACAGTGAGTATTGATAGTGAGTACAGTATATACAGTGAGTATTGATAGTGAGTACAGTATATACAGTGAGTATTGATAGTGAGTACAGTATATACAGTGAGTATTGATAGTGAGTACAGTATATACAGTGAGTATTGATAGTGAGTACAGTATATACAGTGAGTATTGATAGTGAGTGTGTACAGTATATACAGTGAGTATTGATAGTGAGTATGTACAGTATATACAGTGAGTATTGATAGTGAGTACAGTATATACAGTGAGTATTGATAGTGAGTATGTACAGTATATACAGTGAGTATTGATAGTGAGTGTGTACAGTATATACAGTGAGTATTGATAGTGAGTGTGTACAGTATATACAATATTGAGTATTTTAAGCTGCTCACAGTGCGGAGGTGTTTCCTGAGGATGTAGAGGAAGAATCCCCAGATCCGGGACGCCACTCCGAGGAAAGTACGGAGTCCGAGTAAACACTGTCGGGTCTTCAGCATGCTGGACCATAGGACACACCGCTGGCGCTGTGATTGGCTCGTGTTCTCCGCTCACACAGTCCTCCAGCACCGCGGTCTCAGTGGAGATTCCAACAAATCCCACTCTCACTCAACTGTGTGTGTGTGTGTTCCTGAAGCGCAGGGCAGACTGAGGAAACCGGGCTCCACTCAGCTGCCTTAGCATGCTAGGCTAACTTGACTTGCTTTCTCTCTGCCACCTAGCTAAGCTAAGCTAAACTAAGCTAAACTAAGCTAGAAGGTCCTCGGACAGTTGTTCCGGGGGAGCGAATAAAGAAGTCCGTAAATAGATAAATGTAAGTGTTCGAATGAACAGTGCGCTGATTCCGGAGCGTGTGGAAGCGCAGGACAGAGAGACGGAGCTCACAGCGTCACACCGAGACTCCGAGTCAAACATCCAGGAGCGAACTGTGAGCCGCCATTACTGCGCTGCATGCGTCACTTCCGGGGGGCGGGCTCACAGCGCGCGCGCTCTACAACCAAGCCGAGAGCGCGCACAGCACAGAGCTTCAACTCGGTTTCCTCCATTTACACCAAATCTCACTGTTTCTAATCACATATACACCTCTTTATTCTTCTCTGTTTACAACATAAAACCACCATCAGCATTAATATCATCATCATTAGAACCACCACCACCATCATCATTAATATCATCATCATTAATATCATCATCATTAGAACCACCACCACCATCAGTTTCCACCTCAAATCACATTCAGTACACTACAATCAGGACATGGGTAAATAATTAAACGTGGGTTACAGAGGTTTCAGTAAAGCGGGTGTGGTGACCCACAGGGGGCGCTACACAGACACACTGCACAATACACCTGCTTTACGGGTGTACGTCTCACTATTAAAAAGAAGTATTGAAGTGTTTCTCTCCTCCACTCATCCCTCTGTAGTTTGGTTATCATTTGCATAAACTCCTGTCACATGACCTGGCTCCACCCACTTCCCCTCTCTTAATGTAAATAAACAACTCCCTTCTGTGAAAGTTAGAAGTGTTCAAATTTGCATGTTGTGTGACCCGAGTGTGTAAAGTGGGGTGTGTGTGTGTTTTCCAGAAATTGTTTCTTCTCATTCCTATACATCTAAAAATTCTCTGGTGTATGTAAACGTTCCTCAACCACCATCACTTACTTCAACTCTCAGAGACCTTAAAACCACTGCTGCCCAAATGTGCATGCTCCTTTCACCCTTTACCCGTCACCCTACACCCATCACCCGTCACCCTACACCCTACAACCATAACCCTACACCCTACAACCATCACCCTTACCCTACACCCTACAACTATCACCCGTCACCCTTTACCCTACACCATCACCCTTACCCTACACCCTACAACTATCACCCGTCACCCTACACATTTCTCCCTACACCCGTCACCCTTACCCTACACCCGTCACCCTACAACCATCACCCGTCACCCTACACATTTCTCCCTACACCCGTCA
>MU554589.1:11782463-11789963 GCA_024362625.1 Silurus asotus | reverse complement strand
ACACACACGCACGCACACGCACACACACACACACACACACACACACACACACACACACACAGTCCAGCCTGTGCATAATGCTCTGCTTTCTGTGCTTTTGCTCCGCCCCCGTTGCCCAGGTGACTATACCCTCCCCCATGACCACATCACTTGCTTCCCTGCTACCAACGAATTAGGCAACGGTATGAACCCCAGTCGCCTCTTAACCCCTCCCTGTCTTCCTCTAAACCCCGCCCCATCTTCATATCAACCCACTCCCTCTTCTCCTTCTGACCCCCCCCTCTCATTCTAAACCCCACCCCTTCTCCCTCTAAACCCCGCCCTATCTCCCTCTCAACCTCACCCCTTCTCCCTCTAAACCCCGCCCCATCTTCCTCTCAACCACACCCCTTCTTCCTGTAAACCCCGCCCCATCTTCCTCTCAACCCCACCCCTTCTCCCTGTAAACCCTGCCCCCATCTTTCTTAACTTCAACCCTTCTCCCTGTAAGCCCCGCACCATCTCCCTCTAAACCCCGCCCGTCTTCCTATCAACCCTGCACGTCTTTGTAAACCCCACGCCTTCTCCCTCTAAACTCCGCCCTGTCTCTCTCTCTCAACCCCGCCCTGTCTCCCTCCAAACCCCGCCCCCATCTCCTTCTCAACACAGCTCTCACAGCTGTCAGTTTCAGTGAAAGGGGCGTGGCCTCTTTATTGGTCAGTCTCAGTGATGGACATTGACAGCTGTTTGGAGTATAAGCATCTGTGTGTGTGTGTGTGTGTCAGTGTGTGTGTGTGTCAGTGTGTGTAGCATCTGTGTGTGTGTGTGTGTGTGTGTGTGTGTGTGTGTGTGTGTGTGTGTGTGTGTGTGTTCATCATTAGTGTTAAATTTCTACATGTGCTGAACATTTCCCATCATTCTCTTCAGTAGTTCACTCATCTCACCAAGTTCACTGCTTTTCTTTCATGTGTTTTTCCCTCTGCCCATCCTTCCATCTCTTCATCTTTCTGTTTCTCCAATCCTCCATCCATCAGTCCATCATGTTCACATGACCTCTGTGGATAACCTGTCACTTCATCGTCTCTGTACACACACACACTCCTCACTCGCTCGCTGTAGCAGTGACGCAGAGCTGTGTGTGCCCTGTCCACGGTGCACAGGTAACACACACACTCACACACACTCACACACACACACTCACAATCACACACACACACACTCACACATCTTGCTCCTGACTTCTGACCTGGAATTGTTTCATTTCTCCTCCTGCTCAGTTCCCTCCAGTCCTCACAGGTCGCTGTACTGCGCCTCCCCGAGCCGTCGCCGTGCCAACGCTGCTGCCATGGAGACGGGTGGGGCAAGTTCAGCTCCCAGTACCCCGAAGGTCAGGAGGGGGGTGGTGTATTTTACCCATAATGCACTGTAGGTAGTAGCAGTAATGTACTTCAAGTGGTGTGGGTTTATATGGTGTGTGTGTGTGTGTGTGTGTGTGTGTGTGTGTGTGTGTGTTTGTAGAAGGACAGGTTGCGTATAGAAAGAAGGACGCCGACTGGATCACCTGTGAGACGAGCCGAATATCCTGCTGATGTCATCCGGCGCACTGCATCACCAAAGTAAACACACACACACACACACACACACACACACACACACACACACACACACACACACACATATATAATTTACATTTACAGCATGTAGCAGAAGCTCTTATCCAGAGAGACGTACTAAAGTGCTGTGAGTCTGTAGTAATGAATCTACACTGTACACCAGATTACACACTTCATATAAATATAAACTCTGGAATTCTACAAACTTGGAAAGTGGTAATTTTAGTGTTTCAGGAAGATGAAGGTCTTCAGTCTTCGCTTGAAGATAATCAGAGACTCCGGTGTTCAGACATCTAGGGAAAGTTCATTCCACCACCTCGGTGCCAGAACAGAGAAGATATCACATGATATTATCTATGCTGAGTGTGTGTGTGTGTGTGTGTGTGTGTGTGTGTGTGTGTGTGTGTACTCCACCCCTTCCAGCCCCCTCACTGACGAGCAGCTGAGCCCTAAAAGGCCAACCCAGAAGGTCAGAGGTCATGAGCTTGGGACTGATAAAGCAGAGAAGCACAGACCTGCAAAGAGAAGTCCAGATGTGAGCCCAGGTGAGGGACACACACGTGACACGTCCCTCAGCACTGATGTCTCATCACTAACCTCTGTGTTCATTACAGGACATTCACCTCTGACCTCTGCAACGACCGTCGCCACAACAACAGGGGGGGGAGACGAGGCGGCTCGTGTTCCAGCAGAGCGACAAAACTTTGATCTCATACAGAAGGATCAGAAGGACAAGGACAGGTGTGTGTGTGTGTGTGTGTGTGTGTGTGTGTGTGTGTGTGTGTCAGTGAAGAAGGCACCCGTCCACTCTTTATATCCAGCTGTAGTGTAATTTGGAGTGTGTGTGTGTGTGTGTGTGTGTGTGTGTGTGTGTGTGTGTGTGTGTGTGTGTGTGTGTGTGTGTGTGAGACAGGTTGAAAGCTGAGCAGCTGAAGAAGAAGCAGGAGGAGATGAAGAGAAAAGCTGATGAAGAGAAGGAGCTACAGGAGGTTTGTTATTTCATGGTCTCACATACAGAAACGCACAGATTTTATGATCAGGTAAGTGTTGATGTGTGTGTGTGTGTGTGTGTGTGTGTGTGTGTGTGTGTGTGTGTGTGTGTGTGTGTGTGACAGAAACAGGAAGTTGAGAGAGAGGTGATGAAGCTGCAGGAGGAGCAAGAGCGACAACAGAGAAAAAAGGTTGTAATACACACATACACAAACACAAACACACACACACACACACACACACACACTTTACATATTATACAACTCCAATTGCAGAATAGTTGTAAGACTGAAATTTAAATTAAAACAATGCAATGATGTGAAAATCACATAAACTGATATTTTATTCACAGTAAAATATAAAAAACGTATCGTGTGTAAAATAACGAGGAAATGTTTCATTATAAGGAGAAAATCACACAAAAGTGTGGGAAAAGTAAATGCTGTTGGAGAAACATCTAGTATCTAATGAGGTTAATTAGCAGCAGGTCAGTGAGATGATTGGGGTATAAATAGTGTATCTCAGAGACACAGAGTCTCTCAGAAGTAAAGATGGGCGGAGCTTCACCAATCTGTGAAAGACTGCATCTACAAACTGTTTCACCATAATGTTCCTCAACATCAACATGTGAATATCTTCTCATTTACAGAACATAATATCACCAAACATTTCAGAGAATCTGGACAAATGCACAAGGAACAAGGAGGAAAAACTCTATTGGATGTTTGTGATCTTTGGGCCCTCAGGGGCCACTGCATTTAAAACAGTGATGATTCTGTAATAGAAATCACTGCATGGGTTCATTAACACCTCCAGAAATCAGTTTCTGTGCACACAGTTTTCCGTATCATCCACAAATGCAGGTTAAATCTCTTATCATACAAAGTAGAAGGTATGTGTGAACATGATCCAGAAACACCACCATCATCTCTGGGCCAAAGCTCATTTAAAATGTACTGAGGCCAAGTGGAAAACTGTTCTGTGGTCAGATGAATTGAAAATCACCACCATCCTCCAGACTAAAGAGGAGAGGGACCATCTGACTGTTTATCAGCGCTCAGATCAAAAGCTGCATCTCTGTTGGTATGATGATGCATTAGTGCCTGTGGAATGAGCAGCTTGTACATTTAGAAAAGATTCATCACTGCTGAATGATATGAACAGGTTTTAGAGCAACAAATGCTTCCATCCAGAAAACATCTTTCTTTTTCAGGAAAGGGGGGGATTGTAGATCTGAGCGAGAAGCTGCTAACTGCATAACTACATCTATTACTATAGAGGGAAACATGGCGCTGTAACAACTTTTATGGAATTGGGGTTGTACAATCACACTCCACCCAGACACGACAGACTGTGTGTGTGTGTGTGTGTGTGTGTGTGTGTGTGTGTGTGTGTGTGTGTGTGTGTGTGTGTGTGTGTGTGTATGTGTGTGTGTCCATGTTCTCTCCATGTTTGCAGAGGATTGAGGAGATCATGAGGAGGACCAGGAGGAGTGATGGAGATGTGAAGGTGTGTTTCATGTTTCATGAACAGAATTATAATAAAATTGTTTAAACTGAAATGAATAAAATTATTATTATATTTACAGAGTGAGAAAAGTCAGGAGCTTCATTCCCCTCCGTCTCACACACACTCACACGCTTCATCTCCTCCAGGTGAGTGTAACAGCAACACGATGCTAACTAGCATGAGCTAGTACCTTAGAGTCATTAGCAGGTTAGCATTCACACCTCATGAAAACATTTCAGCATTTAACAGCTCACTGAGGGGCAGAGGCCCAGAACCCTCCCATTACAGCTCTGAGTGTAAGTGTGTGTGTGTGTGTGTGTGTGTGTGTGTGTGTGTGTGTGTGTGTGTGTGCAGGTGAAGTCCAGGTGAAAGCCCCGCCCACTGCTGCACAGGTGAGCTCTACCTCACTAAAGCAGGTGAATGTAAAGACGTCTGTGTAAAACGTGGGATGGTGTTTCTGTAGCATAGCGAGTGATTTGAGATGATGTTGTGTGAACAGGTGAAGCCACACACACCTGAATGCATCATCAAGCAGCAGCAGGGTGCAGAGAAGAGTTCACACACACCTGCACAGGTCCTGCACAACACACCATCACTAAACTCTCCTGAGCACAAAGTGACCGCTGTAAAGGTGAACATCGCGCCAGTGTCACCTCAGAGAAGCTCACCTGTGAGAGAGAAACAGCACACTCAGGGGAACAAGATCAGTTCATCAGAGAAGCTCCTGGAGATCTCTGCTCAAAACCAGAAGAATCATCTTCCAGTCAAGGAGAGAGCACAGGGGACAGACCTGAAGATCAACCATGACCTTTCACACGTCATCAAACAGGAGACTGGTGAGCAGAAACCCAGTTCCTGCTCTGAACAGGTAAACAGCCAGGTAAAAAGTCCTACCTCCCAGCAGGTGAACAGCCAAGTGAAGAGTCCAACCTCCCAACATTTGAACAATCCAATGAAGAGTCCAACCTCCCAGCAGGTAACCAGTCCAATGAAAAGTCCAACTTCGCAGCAGGTAACTAGTCAAATGACAAGTTCAACCTCTCAACAGGTGAACAGCCAGGTGAAGACTCCAACCTCTCAGCAGGCGAACAGCCAGGTGAAGACTTCAACCTCTCAGGAGGTGAACAGCCAGGTGAAGACTCCAACCTCTCAGCAGGCAAACAGCCAGGTGAAGGCTCCAACCTCTCAGCAGGCGAACAGCCAGGTGAAGGCTCCAACCTCTCAGCAGGCGAACAGCCTGGTGAAGGCTCCAACCTCTCAGCAGGCGAACAGCCAGGTGAAGACTCCAACCTCTCAGCAGGTAAACAGCCAGGTGAAGACTCCAACCTCTCAGCAGGTGAACAGCCAGGTGAAGACTCCAACCTCTCAGCAGGTGAACAGCCAGGTGAAGACTACAACCTGTCAGCAGGTGAAGGGTCAAACTTTCGAGCAAGTGAACAGTCCAGTGAAGAGTCAAATGTCTCAGCAGAGGAACAGTTCGTTTGAAACACCAACCTTGGAGCAGCCGACTCCCCAGCAAGTGACCAACCCACTATGGACTACCTCACAGCATGAGAACAGTCAGGTAAAAAGATACACTGCTGAATACAATAACAGCTCAATGAAGGGTCTCCCTACCCAGCAGATGCCCAGCCTGGTGAAGAGCCCCCCTTACAAGCAGGTGAACAGCCCGGGGAATGGTCCTCCTACACAGCAGATGAACAGCCCAGTGAAGAGTCCTCCTACCCAGCAGGTGAACAGCCCAGTGAAGAGTCCTCCTACCCAGCAGGTGAACAGCCCAGTAAAGAGTCCTCCTACCCAGCAGGTAAACAGCCCAGTGAAGAGTCCTCCTACCCAGCAGGTGAACAGCCCAGTAAAAAGTCCTCCTACCCAGCAGGTAAACAGCCCAGTGAAGAGTCCTCCTACCCAGCAGGTGAACAGCCCAGTAAAGAGTCCTCCTACCCAGCAGGTTAATAGCCCGATGAAGAGCCCTCTTACCCAGCAGGCGAACAGCCCAGTGAAGAGTCCCCCTACCCAGCAGGTGAACAGCCCAGTAAAGAGTCCTCCTACCCAGCAGGTTAATAGCCCAATGAAGAGCCCTCTTACTCAGCAGGCGAACAGCCCAGTGAAGAGTCCCCCTACCCAGCAGGTGAACAGCCTGGTGAAGAGTCCTCCTGCTCTACAGGTGAATTGTTCGGCGAAGAGTTGCCATTCCCAGCAGGAGAACAACCCGGTAAAGAGCCCCCCTGCCCGGCAGGTGAATAGTTTGGTGAAAGGTCCCCCTGCCCAGCAGGCGAACAGCCTGGTGAAGGTGCTATCACTCCAGGAGGAGCTCAGCCTGGTTAAAAGCCAGGTGAAGAGTGAGCAAGCAAATGGGAAGGTGAGCTCACAGGTAAAGACTGTCATGACATCATCACAGGTGACATCAGAAAAAACATCGAGTAGCCCCACCCCCCTCAGCACACTACTTGCATCACAGCTCCCACCAGCTCACAGTGACTTGGAGTGTCTAGAGAAAAGTGGTGGGGCCAGAAAGGAGTCTGCTGAAGAGGTGCAGTCGATAGAAGTCAGGTGAGGCCTTGTTCCAAATCAGTCACATGACTGTTCTGTAGGCAGTGAACTAATCACCACTGTAGTGAAGTGCACTGTGGGTGTTGTGTCAGTTGGTGCACTGTGTAGTAAAGAGTGTGTACATGTCTCTCCTCAGCACCGTGTCCAAAGATGAACTCGTCTCAATCCCCAAGTTCTCACCAATCTCTGAAGTTCGGAGCGTCGTGAACAACACACAAGCACTGGAGGACCTGCTGGACCTGACTGGTCATGTGACGTATCCAATAGTGCCCCTCAGCAGCTCACACGGAGACCGCACCAAAAACGTGATCGAATCAAAACAGACGTCTACCACACTGAACATGAGCAGAAAGGAATGAGGTTAACACACACACACACACACACACACAGACACAGACACACACACACACACACACAGACACAGACACAAACACACACAGACACACAGATACACACAGACACACACACAGACACACACACACAGACACACAAACACACAGACACACAGATACACACACACAGACACACACACAGACACAGACACAGACACAAACACACACACTCCCACACAGACACACACAGAGACAGACACAGACACAAACACACACTCCCACACAGAGACACACACAGACACAGACACACACACAGACACACACACACACACACACACAGACACACACACACACACACAGACACACACACACACACACACACAGACACACACACACACACACAGACACACACACAGACACACACACACACAGACACACACACACAGACACACACACACAGACACACACACACACACACACACAGACACACACACAGACACACACACACACAGACACACACACACACA
>MU554589.1:11767648-11778943 GCA_024362625.1 Silurus asotus | reverse complement strand
AACCTCAGGGTGTCTCGGGATGGGGAGAGAAAGAGAAGCAGTGGAGAGGAATTAGCGTAGCTGCTGTTTATGATATTAACAGCACAAGTTGATAATGTGATGTGATCAGATGTTCTGGAGCACAAGGTTATGATGTGATGTGTGTTATGTGTAGAACTCGCTAAAAACATACGTCTTTAATCTACACTTAAACTGGGTGAGTGTGTCTGAGCCCCGAACACCGTCAGGAAGACTGTTCCAGAGTTTAGGAGCTAAATGTGAGAATGTTCTACCACCTTTAGTGGACTTTGCTTTTCTAGGAACTACTAGAAGTCCAGAGTTTTGAGATCTCAGGGAGCGTGATGGATTGTAGCGTGTTAGAAGACTGGAGATACATGGAGATGAACCATTTAGTGTTTTGTAGGTAAGAAGCAGTAGATTGTAGTGGATTAGAAATTTAACAGGAAGTCAGTGTAGGGACGAGAAGATCGGGGTTATATGGTGATATTTTCTCCACCTTGTGTAGGAACTCTGACTGCTGCATTCTGAACTAACTGTAGCTTGTTTATTAATGACGTATTAATGGTAACGATCAGACAGGTAGGATTTAAACCAGCTTAATGCCGTCCCTGAATGCAGATGTAATTCTGTAAGCGATCCAGGAGAAGATCATGATCTATAGTGTAGAATGCAGCACTAAGATCTAGTAAAACCAACAGCGAGATGAAGACTTGGTCTGAAGCTAAAAACAGGTCATTAGTGATTTTAACTAGGGCAGTTTCTGAGCTATGATGGAGCCTGAAACCTGAGTGAAACTCTTCAAAGATCTTGTTCTCTTGTAAGGAGGAACAGAACTGGGCAGCGACAATCTTTTCTAAAATCTTAGACATAAATTGGAGATTTGAAATGGGTCTGTAATTCGATAGTGTGTTTGGATCCAGATTAGGTTTCTTAATGAGGGGCTTAATAACTGCTCACTTGAGGGGTTTAGGGACGTGACCTAAAGAAAGTGAGGAGTTAATAATATGGAGAAGAGGCTCACCAGCTGTATGGAACACTTCCTTCAGTAGATGAGTTGGAATGGGATCAAACTGACATGTTGTTGATTTGGTTTTGGTGATAAGATCATGCAACTCTTCCTGTCCTGTACATGTAAAACAGTGGAGTTGTAGGTGAGATTGGATCAGGAGATAATCTCAGAGGTTGGACCTCCACAATTGTTTTTCTAATGTTATCAGTTTTGTTTTGTTTTTTGTGAATAAATTCATAAAGTCCTTATTACTAAAAACACATTGAAATGATGGAACACATCATTAGTTTAGTTACAGTACTGAAAAGGAACCTGGGATTGTGTTTGGTTGTTTTCTATGAGTTTGCTCAGATGTTCAGCTCCAGCAGCTTTTAGTGCCTGTGTGAAGCAACAGCTACAGACCTGATACCAAGTGGCTTTTAACAGGGTGTGTGTCAGATAAAGGATTATAAAAAGTAAAAAAAAATCTCTCTCTCTCTCTCTCTCTCTCTCTCTCTCTCTCTCTCTGACGTACAACAGCAGCTGAAACTTTATCAACCCATAGGAAAACTTTAGTGTTCCTGTCCCTCACACTGATCTGAAGTCAGTCACTGAGCGAATATTTACTTATTTCTGATGAAACTCAGACACTGAAACTGACCTGAGATCAGTTCTAAACCCTTCCTCACCCCTCCCCTTCCTCACCCCTCCCCTTCCCCCCAGCCAGTCAGGCGCCATATTGGATTGTCGTCATTTCTTCACCAGCTGTCGCAGAACGTATCCCATCCCCCAACAGATCCCGCCTTTCGCGCTTTGTGATTGGCTGGCATTAGCGCGACTTCTGGAACCTGATTGGCTAGACGCATCCTTGCGCTTTTCTTTTTTAAACAGACAAGGGGATCATCCAATCGTATTTGAGGGGTGGGGTTTATTGGAATGTAGGCGTGGTATGCTATAATGTAGCTTCTTGCGCTTGTGTTTGGGTTTAGCGTGTAGTTTACTCACAAGATGAACCTAAAGACTAAACTGTAGCTCCGATTCACGACCACACGGCGCTTTAATCTGTTTATATACAGATATATTTCTTTTTGATTGTTTTCTCCGACATTAAGATTGAAGTTTTTGAGCTTTGTGACGCGGTTATCTGAACTAGCTTCCTGCTAGCGGCGTTTTCGCTCGAGCTTCTCCGCTAAACCTCGGGTGAGTATTTAATCCCAAACCAACACAGTCTCCAGTTTAATCTCGATATTATTGATCTGTAGTTATTAATGATATGAACAGATGAAGTGTTTATGTGGAGATGTACATTGCTGTAGTGAGTGGAGGAGCTTAGCCAGGCAGGTGAAGATCAGCAGGCCTGCTCCTGGTTCCTCTCCAGGTTCCTCTCCTCACTGCAGCCTGGTTTAATAGTAGTTTATCTGTAGTGTGGAAATTGTGCAGTTTTAAATTGTAATTTTTTTAAACTGAAGGTTAAATAATAATAAATAATAATGATGATAAACTAATGGAATAGTTTTCTACATGTTAATGTTTGGTTGTCATGGTAACGTCTCAGTAAAACAGTATAACATTAATAATACTACTACTTCTTTCTTGCTCCATCACTCCTTCTTTGTTCCTGTAAGAACCTGCTCATGTCTTCTCATCTCGACCTTCAGCTCTTCTTCACACGTGTCTCGTCATCATTAATAATAATATTTATACTTTTCATGAGTTTTATATGAATGTGCTGTGTTTTTTCTGGTTTCAGGAGCGTGAGCGTTGTGAAGATGGTGAGACCTCACTCAGGTTCTCCTCGTTCCAGGCAGAGGTACTGCTTTGACTTGTTCTCTATTTGTGGATCATCTTATTCTGTGTGTGGATCAGCAGCTTAGTGTGTGTGTGTGTGTGTGTGTGTGTGTGTTGGCTTTAGGTCTTTCTCTGGTGATGGACACGGTGAGCACCGCGGAGGGAGAATGGGCCCTCCTCCGAGAGGATTTCGAGGCCCCCCAGGTAAGACCCCTCCCAGCTGGAGAGAGGGCAACGGTGGAGGACATTCTCCTTACCACAGAGACAAGAGACCTCCGATGGGAGACCCGAGGGAGAGACCACATGGACACTGGACACCTCAGAACCATGATAACTTCAGACCTTATCCCATGAATCAGGATTCTCATCGTGGCCGCAGAAGGTCATCTCCGTCCCGCTCGAACCGCCCTCCCCCTGCCCAACACCGCCACTCCCCCCACGAGCCCCCACCAGGCCACCACAGGCCTTTCCACGGGAACCACTCTGGCCATGTTTCTCCTTCTGCCAGATATTTCCACAGCCCTCCACCAGACCGCAGGGGGATGCCACCACATAACAACACCTTCAGAGCCCCCAACCGATTCCAAAACTCTCCCCACCCACAGGAGAGGAGCTGGGGTCCTGGAAGGCAGCTAAGCCCCAGGGAGAGGCCCTTTGGGCGTCCGGCCCACAGAGGGCATCGTTGGAATGGCCCAGGGGGTTACCCTCACCCTAACGGGGATCCCCGACCCTCTGCCCCGCCCCAGAGAAAGCCCAGAGAGTTCTATGAGAGGAACTCGTATCCAGAGAGGTACAGGAATCATGGCTGACCCTGTGCAGGCTGGGTGATGGTGATGATGATGATGATGATGATGATAATGGTAGAGATACAGGGGCAATATCGATAAACAGAGAAGTATTAGGGTGAAAATTCCACACCACAGGGAGATAAATGTTAAGATCCTCATCCACGCTACACCTTTACTTCATTTGTTTTGCTGGGGTTTAAAGTTTGCAAAAAAAAAAAGAGGTTCCTTTAGAAGTCATCCAGTGGTTATGGAGAAAGTGTTGTATTATAACGAGTCCGTTTTATACCCTGCCCCTGGGGCATTCAGCAGGCTGGATGTAGCGTAATAAAAGTTAAGAATTGCCCCTAACCATGTGCAGCAGCAGGACCTGGCATTATAACCCACATGTTTGTATTGTTTGTGATGGATATGCAGGTGGTCTTCAGACAGAGAGCCACGGAAGCAGCATGGAGACCCCCGGAGGGGCCGAGGGAGGGGAAGGCCCGGGCACCACGCCCCCGAATGGCCCCGTAGGGAAGGGGGTTACCCGTGCCCTCGCCTCCCTTACAGATCTCCTTCGTGGAAATCTGGTCCACCGTCTTCCTCCAACTCGTCCTCCAGATTTCCTCCTCCACCACCACCGCGGCCGCACGAGAGGCTTCCAATGCGTCCAATGAAGAGGAGGATTCAGGAAATGGGACGCCCAGAACCTCCTGAGCTCGAGCACGGACCACCCAAACGCTTCCGTAGAGAGATGCCCTTACGCCCGATGCCTCTGAAAGGTTTTGGAGGTCGTGGCCTGTCCCTCAAGGACAAGTCCCGGCTGTTAAAAGGTCGCAAGTTCAGAGAGGAATCCGTGGCGAGGTTTAAAATGCCCCTGCAGAGGCCCAGGCCTTCAAACAAGATGCAGGATGAGGATGAGGAGGAGGAGGAGCACATGGGCGAACCCTCAGTACCTCGGCCTCGTAAGATTCCTCTGAAGAAAAGTGTGAAGAGGCAGCCGTCTCGAGACTCCTCTTCAGACACGGACTCCCAATCTGCTGATGCTGAAATGGACTCCGAGACACAGGTGGAATCCCGGCGCTCTGGTCGAGCTCGCAGGTACGGTATCTCCCCTCATACTGTGGCAATGGCTGCGTGATGTTTAGAAGGTTCCAAGCTTCCCTGTTTGTCTCTGCCACTGCTTTCACCAAAGGGGCATCACCCTGTTCACATGAGAAACACCAGTAGAGGCTTCTTTACTCCTCACCTGAGTCTCCTCTAAGACGTGTAACCTTCTGTCCATGTCCAGAATATCCGACCTTAACGTTAACGTGGGGATTAATAAGGGGGAAAGTACCAGACGTGCCGTCTCGAAAAAAATCAGTGTTTCATGATGTTTACCTGAATCATGGTCAGGTGCAGACACAGTGATCTCTCAAAGCTTAATCACCCTTCTGAAGGCCTCTCCCACAAAGTCAACATCATCTGTGCTTTCACCTGAACCATAGCTCAGATTAGCGAGGCTCTGCGTGGTTTAACTCGGGTACGGTTACGTAACGTCCTCCACCGCGGTGAGCCAAGTTCCTCCTCAGGGCGTTCCTGGAACTAAACAGAATCCAAGAATTTCATGGATGGCTGAAGTTTGCTTACATTTTGGCAGCAAACCTGCAATTCGGGAAAATCTAAGCAGAAGATCTCGCTGTAACGAGGAGAAAATACTGAACCATTCCAGAACCTGCAGATTCTGTAGGATTCATGGAGACCAGCAAGACAACTCTCCTCCAAGAGTTTTACCAAACCATCAGAACCTGGAACTTCTACCATGTGTGCCGTCAAGACAACAATCACTTTCCTCTGCATCTCAGTCACCAGAACAACTTGTGCAGAAGGACCAGGATTGGAAGTTCACACAGGAAGGTCTTCAATCAACATGGGGTCCTGCATCTATCATGGGCTTAACTGAATTGGATCAGAAGGTTCCTCAGATGGTCACTTCTGAAAATTGCCAGAACAACTCGTGGCTCAGATAATTTCTTCTAAAGAAGTGTGTAAAAAATCTCCAGTTGGTTCCTCTGATCACCTCTGAAAATAAATACCAAAACCCCTGGTTGATCTTCATATAAATAGCTGTAAAGTGTTAAATGGTTCTTCAGCAATTTCCCTCTGAAATGTTGTTCAAAAGTCCAGTTTGTTCCTCAGTCATTCCTCAAAATCTCAAATAAGTGATTTCCTTTTGAAGAAATGTTGGAAGCCAGGCTCATTGCCCCATGACCCAATCCACCACATTCCTCACATCAAAGTGTCTGAATCAGAAGTTCCTCTGAAGAAACATTCAGGAAAACTCTTAGGAAAAACCTGACGTGTATCTGACTACAGGAAAGTTCTCATGCGTATGGAGAGGAACAGCTGGAAGATCTCGACCATGGCTGAGTGAACCGTTTTCCCAGTCTCACCCCTGTGTGAAGGTTCTTCTGAGGTTCTCTGGAGATAACGATGACCTGAGAACATAACTGGATCAAACTAGAAACCAGGCTTTGGACCAGACGACACTAAAAACACACTTCCAGGAGGAGGATCAGGAGAGAGTCATGGATGGAGAAATGAGAGGATGATCTGGATGCGATGGTTTAGGAGAGATCTCAGATCCAGACCTCACGTTCGATTCGTCTGTCGATTTTTCACTTAGAGCAAGAAAACGGTTAAAATCCCGAGCGAATGAGAGAAAACTAATCTACCAATTGAAACTGAAGCGTGGAGATGATGAGCTTAGTCTTTCTGTAAGTACCTCAGCAGTGATCCTCTCTAGTTCTTTGCCGTTGTTTTGATTGATTGATTGATTGATTGATTAAAGGCTTTGTGATTTCACTGTTTATCGTCTGAACAGTTGCATTGCGTTCACAGCCGAGGTACACGTGTGGTTTAATCTGATATTATATGAGCTCTTCTTCTCTTCTCCTCTTCTCTTCTTCTTCTTCTCATCTACTCTGTTCTCTTCTCTGTGTAACTCCAGACAGGAAGTCCTGCCAGTGCTGTTGGTTTACTTGTTGTTGTTGTTGTTTGTTGGTGTAACTCACTACTTTCCCACCCGGACCCTTCCAGCTCTTCACCTTTAGACCGCCAGCTGACCCACGACCTGGTGGTGGTTTCTCACTGGGAAGCTGGAACTAGAAGCTCAAGTCCTAAAAGCAGCACGTCCTGGAAGAGCCGAATGTCTCATAATAATAAAGCAGGTAAATAAAAAGAATAAATAATAAACATCAGTGTGTGTGTGTGTGTGTGTGTGTGTGTGTTAGTTTTAGTTCAGAGCTGAGAAACTTCTTATCGTTTCCGTTCAGGTCAGAATCTGGATCACCGCTTCGGGAACTCGGGACGGGAGCAGAAACCGCGACGGTACACACACACACACACACAACACACACACACACACACACACACACGTACGTACGTATGATCTGGATCTTTTTTTATATACAGTGATGTAATTTTGTGGTGTGTTGCATCTCAGGATGATGGAGGGTCCTGGAAAACCGTTACGGAAACCTGGTCCATTTCAGGTAAAACATCCAGAACATCCCAAACCAGAACTGTTTTTCCTTCTGAGTGCACAGCTGACGTGTGTGTGTGTGTGTGTGTGTAGAAACCCGGGTTCCGTCCTGCCCCTGCACTTCAGAAAGGTCCTGATGGTGTCTTCAGAAGACCCCTAATGGTAATTTTGAGCTTCAGTTTCATCTTCTGTGTCTTATTCCCCAGACACACACACACACACAGGTTATATAGAGTGAATGTTTATCATTTATGTGTGTGTGTGTGTGTGTGTGTGTGTGTGTGTGTGTGTGTTCCTCCTGTAAGGCCACCATCCTCACTCGTCCTCCCTTCCACCAGAAACCAGTGTTCAGGAAAAGTCAGAGCATCATGACGAAGTACAGGAACATGCAGACGCTCCGGCACAAAGCCCCGCCCCACCCCCGCCAGGCCACCAGCTACCGCCGCTGGTGAAGTGTGTACAGAGAGCGAGTGTGAGTCCTCGTGCAACAGACGTGGTTTTAGACAAGTCTCACCTCCGTCTCATTTAATTACATACTGCTGTTTTAATCCCATTCCACACACACACACACACACACACACACACACACACACACGGTGATGTTCTAACCCTTTGATTTTTCTCCCCCAGATGTTGGAGTGGTTTTCTGCTGGATAAAACTGAAACCCACAATTCCTCTGTTCAGTTCTTATACACAGATCCAAGAGTCTTGTGGATTTCTCTCACACACACACACACACGGTGGTGTTTTTGTACAGATGTTTTAGTCGTGTGTGTGTGTGTGTGTGTTAAAAGCTGACCGTGATGATGATGGTGGTGAGGATGAAGGTGCCCCATGTTGATCATGTCTTTTTGTTTTTTTTTGAAGCTCTTTGTACAGCTCTTTATTCCTCTACATTGTTTATAGAGATTTCAATAAAACTGGAACTTCATCACATGATTATTTATTATTACTGAGAATCTGTACACACACACACACACACACAGAGAGAGAGAGTACAGCACTACAGCCGGTCCGCTGTTCCTGCTCTCCTCCACGTGTCCATCAGCTCAAAGTTCTTTGATGTAACCCTGGAGCTGCTATGCTAACGTAGCTAACAGGAAATGGGTGGTCACATGCTCCTGTGTAGCACATTGTGGAGGTAATCAGGACACTGGAAGATGATGTTTCTCCAGGAGCATGGATGGGTCACGCCTCAGCCTCATTCAGGATCTCTTGCTTCTCCTGGAAGTAGTTTTGGAACCAGGTGATGTGCTCCAGCTTCTGAGCAACTGTCAGCTGGTGGTTCTTGGAGAGTCCAGTGACCACCAGCTCCATGAAGTGTCTGATGGGGCCGTGCCGAGGAAAACCGTCCGCCAGGTGGCGCTCCAGGAACACGTGCTCATGAAACGGGACATTCGCTTCCTCCTCCATCCCTAAAACACACACACACACACACACCTCTGTGTAATATTACCCTGTGGCTGTGTCCTAATCCACAGCTCAGTGTACAACATACAGGAACGAGTCAGTAGAGTACAGTGTGTGTGTTTAGGATCTAGAACCCTGATTGTGATTGGCTGGTGTCTTGATGACCTCACACTGAGGGTCATGATGTGATGATTGAAAGCTCCTCACCCGCCTGGTTGTTGACGGGGTACTGCCACAGCTTCCCCTCCCGCGTCCACACGATCATCTCCTCGAAGCCGTTACGAGGTCTCTGATTCACCGCCCGCACGAGCTGATTGGCCAATTCAGCATCCCAGAGGGAGGGGCCTGGAGCACACAAGTAATGTGAAGATTTCCTTTTGTTTACAAATAACACAATTTATAATCTACACCCCCCCCCCCCGATCTTTTTTAACGTGAAACGGTTACCAGCATCCGTCTGTGTGTCCTGATCCACAGCACTGAAGATGTTCAGCTTCTTTGCAGTAAATGCAGAATTCCTGTAGCGCACACACACACACACACACAGTAAATGCAGAATTCCTGTAGCACACGCGCGCGCGCGCACACACACACACACACACACACACACACACACACACAGTAAATGCAGAATTCCTGTAGCACGCGCGCGCGCGCGCGCACACACACACACACACACAGTAAATGTACACCTGAACATTAAACAGGTCCATGTGCAGGTTGTAGTGGTTGTTTACCTGCGCCGGATTTCCCCGAGCTCCCCCATGATGCCACGGTCGTGCGTGTAGCCCCGCCCATCATCATCAAACCGAATCTGATTGGCCGGCCAGCTGTTCAGTCTCACTCCAGGGTTCTTCCCCACTTTCATATCAGCGATGACGTTCCTGAGGGGGGAGAGGAACACGGGAACACCACCACCCAAAATATAAATACATTCCAGGCGGGTTGCGGTGGTGTTGGTGTTGTGTTGAGGTGTTGTGTTGAGGTGTTGGTGTTGCGGTGGTGTTGGTGTTGTGCGGTGTTGGTGTTGTACTGCGTTGTTGCGGCGGTGTTGGTGTTGTGTTGCGGCGGTGGTGTTGGTGGTGTTGCGGCGGTGTTGGTGTTGTACTGCATTGTTGCGGTGGTGTTGGTGTTGTACTGCATTGTTGCGGCGGTGTTGGTGTTGTACTGCGTTGTTGCGGTGGTGTTGGTGTTGTACTGCATTGTTGCGGTGGTGTTGGTGTTGTACTGCATTGTTGCGGTGGTGTTGGTGTTGTACTGCATTGTTGTGTTGGTGTTGTACTGCATTGTTGCGGCGGTGTTGGTGTTGTACTGCATTGTTGCGGTGGTGTGTAAGGTAAGATAAATCAGGCTCCAGCTCAGATGATGGCGTGTGAGAAAGTCAGGAGGGAATGTGAGACTGCAGCAGGTCTCGTGTTTCAGGGTTGTGAGTGGTGTTGCTGATGGTGTTGAGGTGTACTGACCCGATGTTCTGCGTCTCGGCTCGTCTCTCCTCCTCAGACACGGCCTCGTGTTTCCGCAGCTGCTTCAGAAGCTCCGACTCGACTCGCGAGCGATCGGGAAGTGTGGAGGCGGCGGCCGAGACTGCAGCAACCATCTCAGGACTCAGAGACTTGCTGAAACACACACACACACACACACACACACACACACACACCGCACTGGCATCTAGTGGGTGGGGCTAGTTAATATAATGTGTATTGATTAGAATATTAAGCCACACCCCAATATGGCGGACAGAAACTGCTGAATGTGTGACGGATGTTATTTACTGATCATTAAAGATCTGCTGTGTCTCACCTAGGTGGCGCTGTAGCCTGCTGAAACATGCTGCTCGTGCTCTCCATCACCAGTCGCTTCTGCTTCACAGCGTTCTCCTGTCCACTCAGACCCTTCCTCAGAGACTTCAGCTTGGTTTTGGTCGTTGTGTCCACCTTCATGGCCCCCAGCAGCTCCAGCAGACCCTGTTTTCCCTTCTTCTCCTCCTTCTTCTCCTCCGTCGCTGATCTCGGGTCAGACACTGTTATTTCAGCGGTGTTTTCAGGTCTGCTCTCATTCCTCGCTGCTGCTTCTTCATACGTCGCCTTCAACAAAATCTTCTCAGACTCTCGGACTTTCACTTCACACTTGTGTTCCTCATCATCGTGCTTCATCGTGGACTCGGCCTGAGACTCCTCCGTTCTCTCTCCATCTTTCTTCTGTTCAGACCGTCTCGCTGCACTCGTCCCAAACACCCTGTGGTTCACCAAAACCCTAAAGTGAGCAGTCGAACAAAACAAACAGCACTGTTACTGAAACACAACCAGCAGGCTGGTCTTCTGTTCACCTCCTGGACCTGTGGCTCCTCATAACACCTCATGCAGAACATTATTACACCCTACAGAGAGCAGTTCCAGGAGCAGTGTTCCAGCACTGCAGAAGGTGGAGGAGATGATGATGATGGGTCTGGGAAGCTTTGAGGAGGCAGTAGATGCCTCAGGTTCTACTTCAAACTTGCAGCTGAACATCACAAATAAACTCACCTGAAACCGGAAGCGGAAACTCTGTCCGTACATTTCTGGAGATTCAGTTTTAGGTCACGCGCGTGAATTAACGCGTTTCTGCCCCGAGACAGAGAGAAGCACGCGCGTCTGTACATCCTCACTACTCTCAATGTCGCACATACACACTTCCGCGTCCGGCGGCTTAAAGTGTCCGTGAGCAACATAAACCGGAAATAAAGGTTCCGGCGTTACAGAGACATGCTTTATATTACTGATGCAGTTATTAGGGTGATATAAATTATAGTGTATATATAAAAATATATACTCGCATC
>MU554589.1:11738347-11751534 GCA_024362625.1 Silurus asotus | reverse complement strand
TGTGTGTGTGTATGTGTGTATGTGTGTATGTGTGTGTGTATGTGTATGTGTGTGTGTATGTGTGTATGTGTGTATGTGTGTATGTGTGTATGTGTGTGTGTATGTGTGTGTGTTTGTGTGTGTGTTTGTGTGTATGTGTGTATGTGTGTATGTGTGTATGTGTGTATGTGTGTGTGTGTATGTGTATGTGTGTGTGTATGTGTGTATGTGTGTATGTGTGTATGTGTGTGTGTATGTGTGTGTGTTTGTGTGTATGTGTGTTTGTGTGTATGTGTGTATGTGTGTATGTGTGTATGTGTGTATGTGTGTATGCCTTTTAGCAAATGGAGTATCCCATTTCGAATAATTTTTACAGTAGGGCCCATTAAACAGCCCAAACAAGGCCATTATGAAGCTGTAGATGGCGCCACAGAGTCCTGCTGCTGAAAACAGGACTGACACAAACACCTGCACACACACACACACACACACACACACACACACACACACACACACACACACACACACACACACACACACAGGGTTCAGTAATGGTGAAACTGAAAGTGATTGTACTGAGTGTACACTATGTAGTGAGTGTGTGTTTGATGATATTCACCCCACAGCATTTAATGCAGGGCAGTCGCTTACTCAAAACATGAAAAAACAAAGCTGGAGCCAAAGCCTGAGAGAGAGAGAGAAAGAGAGAGAGAGACAGAGAGAGAGATTCAGTTTCACTCTTTAAAGTATTTTATGTAACTTTATTATAAAATCCTCGACTCTGCACACAGAAACACTCAGTATGAAACTTCTATTGCACATATGTGTGTTTCTCACCGTTAGTCCTCCAACCAGTCCTCCCATGTATAGCACCTCCTGGGTTATGTTCTTCTCCAAGATGTATCTTACTTTCCAATCTGGAAAAAACAGGATGAAGTTACAGATGATAGAGGTGAGGGCCAGGGGGTACAGAACCCCAACCATTAAACAACAACACCTTCCTGTACACATGCTGCAAAATGACTGAATACACCGTGGAGAAGAAGAGAATGAAGAAGGGAGCTTCAGATCAGGGGAGTGGACTGTAAAGTGGAAAAGATCTTTCTCTTCTTCCAATGGGTGGAGTTTGTGTGTGTGTGTGTGTGCGCGTGTGTGTGTGTGTGTGTGTGTGTGTGTGTGTGTGTCTGTGTGTGTGTGTGTTTGTGTGTAGCTTTTGAATTCTCTGGTTCTTCATATTTTACACTTGTTGCGTTCTTTACACACATTTTTGCACAGATTTATCACTACACTATTAATTCCAGCTAATTTGGGACACTTTAGGTTTAAAATATTGATAAAAACACAATTCAATGATTTGCAATTTCCACAAACCCATATTTTATTCACAGTAGAACATAGAAAACATTTCACATGTAAAATGATTAAATGTTCCATTATATGGAAAAACACACATCTAGTATCTAATGAGGTTAATTAGCAGCAGGTCAGTGAGATGATTGGGGTATAAATAGTGTATCTCAGAGACACAGAGTCTCTCAGAAGTAAAGATGGGCGGAGCTTCACCAATTTGTGAAAGACTGCATCTACAAACTGTTTCACAATAATGTTCCTCAACATCAACATGTGAATATCTTCTCATTTACAGAACATAATATCACCAAACATTTCAGAGAATCTGGAGAAATGCACAAGGAACAAGGAGGAAAAACTCTATTGGATGTTTGTGATCTTTGGGCCCTCAGGGGCCACTGCATTTAAAACAGTGATGATTCTGTAATGGAAATCACTGCATGGGTTCATTAACACCTCCAGAAATCAGTTTCTGTGCACACAGTTTTCCGTATCATCCACAAATGCAGGTTAAATCTCTTATCATACAAAGTAGAAGGTATGTGTGAACATGATCCAGAAACACCACCATCATCTCTGGGCCAAAGCTCATTTAAAATGTACTGAGGCCAAGTGGAAAACTGTTCTGTGGTCAGATGAATCTAAATGTACACTGCATCTATTACAGTAGCATGGCTTTGTAGTAGAAGCGTCTGGGTGCTGAATATCTGATGTCTAGACTTTTCACCATTTGAAAACATATGGTCCATTATGAAATTAAAAATATAACACAGAAGACCCAGGACTGTTGAGCAGCTAGAATGCTGTTTTAAACACACAAAGGAAAAACATTGCTCTCTCAAAACTTCAGCATTTTGTTCTTCTCAGTTCCCATGCAGACTTGATGCTACACAGTGCGAAACAGTTCCTGGAAGTGCTGCTTCTGCTTTGTGCAAAGCTTCAGAAAGGCTGGTGTTGCAAGAATTGTAGAAATATCTGTAAGTGATATGGACTCCTTAAAATTCCATCAGCATCAGTGAGTTCCTTCACAGGGTGGTTTATAAATGACGAGGCGAGAAGCAGGTTTGGGGAGTAAAAGGCTCTTTTTTTTGTTCCTTACAACAGTTTTTTTATTTTTAGCTTTTTATTTACTATGTATATAAATGTATGTATATAAATGTATGTTGTATGTATATAAATGTATGTAAATTAATGTATATATAAAACTCTACACATACATTTCTCTCTATGCTGCTCTATTCTTTTTCTGAATCTGATCTCCCTCTTATTCCTGAACAACACTCACTGAAATAAAGTCTTTACTGTAATTTCAGTCGGCTGTGTGGTTCCTTCATTCACAAACTGGTTTATTAAACTACATACATTCACTGGTGGATTCAGGCTGTAATCAAACCTCCGTTCAGCACGTCTGCTCAGCGCTGAAGCTGTGGGTACTGAATGCCAGGTGAAGATGAGGTATGTGCATGGAGGTGTGTACAAATATTTCCTACTGGCTTTTAAGATGAATAAATAATGACCTGTTAAACAGAGTGTGGGAAGAGAATCTTTCGGGTAAATTCAGTTGTTTTTGAGCCCAAAGTAAAAGCCGGAAGTAAAGATGTGCTTAAATGAGAAAAGAAAACATTCCTGGGAAGTTTCTGATTCCCACAGTCAGTGGAAGAAAATGTTCCAGTTTAAATGCCATAAAAACAGAATAGTGTTTAGTTTTCCTGCTTATTGTTTGGTCTGAATATCTGCTGTTTAAATATCACAGATTTAATTAATTAAATAGGACATATTGAGGAAAAAAAACGTATCACACCATAATAATATCGAATAGAGCTTGTAATTACAGTAGGAGTGTGTATGAGGTGCAGCTGGCCAGCAGGAGATGGTTCCACATAAACATCCTGAAGATCCATGAAGGTTACAGAGTAATTCAAAACTATGGATTGTAATTAATATCAACAGTCTGCTACAATGTGCTCAGGAACACAGACCTGCATGTAAACGTCCATCACTGAACACTTTATAACCTCAACACTGATGGAACTGGAATGAAGGACATTCAGTGTTGAGGATGAGAAGAAGGTTCACTGTAGAGTCTGGTTCCTCTCAAGGTTTCTTCCACATGAAGTCTTTTTTCTTCACCACAGTCACCACTGGATCACTGATTAGGGAGAAGATCATGAAGAACAAACTTTTAGATATTAAACTTTTAACCTCTTTATCTCAGTAAAGCTTCTTTGGGAAAAAGTCCACTGTTACAAACAATACCCACATAAAATTCAGTGTCTTGACCTTCATAACTGCTTCCTAAAATATAAACAGGATGTGTGTCTTTAGTGCCTGCACACGTATGAGGTGCAGCTGGCCAGCAGGAGATGGTTCCACATAAACATCCTGAAGATCCATGAAGGTTACAGAGTAATTCAAAACTATGGATTGTAATTAATATCAACAGTCTGCTACAATGTGCTCAGGAACACAGACCTGCATGTAAACGTCCATCACTGAACACTTTATAACCTCAACACTGATGGAACTGGAATGAAGTGTGTGTGTGTGTGTGTGATTCTAATCCGTTTCTTCTGAAAAACAATTCTAACATAAATCATTAATAGGCGGTGATGTTTCTGATTAAACTCCGCCCACGGTGCATTGCCATTGGTTTAGTCTCCAGGGGGCGTGGCCAACCTGAACTGCCCCCTGTTGTGTTTTGGTGCAATGAGTGTGTAGTGGTGTTGTAACAGGGGGAGTGTTTTCCATTTCCAACACATGCTACGTGTCTTCATCTGCAGCAATGGAGGAGGAACAGAGTTCTCTTCTGAAGACTTTTCTAATCACTTATATTTTTCCTGAGAAGTGCTATGAGCATCTGTTCCTCACCCTGAATCTGACACACGGTAAGTTTTATACAATCTGCATGTGTGTGTGTGTGTGTGTGCGCGCCACCGTTTTTCCACGGAATCTGGGATTCGCTCGTGCTGCCCTGCGGCTCCGCAGTGATGTCAATCCTCCAGCAGATGGCGCTGCTCGGCGGAGATCCAAGAACCAACCAATAACCAATTAAACTCAGAAATGATTTAAAAACTCCACCATGAGGCGGGAAATTTCCCCCTAATAACAACCCCATACCCCAAACCCCAAACCCCAGACCCTAAACCCCAGAGCTTCTCAGTGGTATAATGAGATAATGTTTCTGGATAAGAGCTTCTGCCACATGCTGTAAATGTATTAAAACATGATCTCAGGTGAACACACCTGCCTCACTGATCCTGAGCTCCTGCTGAACATCTTATCACACCCAGACATATTCAAGTGTGTGTAAAGTGTGTGTGTGTGTGTGTGTGTGTGTGTGTGTGTGTGTGTGTGTGTGTTTCAGGACCATGTCTGAAGATTGTATTGAGTAAGATCCTGAGTGTGTGGATGCTGGGAGAACTCATAGGTATGAGGAACACATGTCAAATTTTCATTTAAATTTTTTATTTATTTGTGCTTTAACACACACACACACACACACACACACACACACACACACACACACACACACACACACGCATACACACATTCTGTGCAGCGCCGGGACTCCAGATCTGGAAGGTGGTGCAGGGTGGCAGTGCTGAGGGGCTCAGTTTGGTCTCTGTGCTTCTGCAGCTGTTTTCAGTCACAACTCACACAGCAACCTGTATACTACACAACTTCCCCATCGGGTAACACACACACACACACACACACACACGCACAGCAACCTGTATACTACACAACTTCCCCATCGGGTAACACACACACACACACACACACGCACAGCAACCTGTATACTACACAACTTCCCCATCGGGTAACACACACACACACGCACACACACACACACACACAGCAACCTGTATACTACACAACTTCCCCATCGGGTAACACACACACACACACACACACACACACACACACACACACACAGCAACCTGTATACTACACAACTTCCCCATCGGGTAACACACACACACACACACACACACACACACACACACACGCACAGCAACCTGTATACTACACGACTTCCCCATCGGGTAACACACACACACACACACACACACGCACACACACACACACAGCAACCTGTATACTACACAACTTCCCTATCGGGTAACACACACACACACGCACAGCAACCTGTATATTACACAACTTCCCCATCGGGTAACACACACACAAACACACACACACACACACACACACACACAATTGCTTAAATTAACATTAAAATCATAAAAATATTGTGTCTGGTGTGTATACGTGTATCTATATATATTTGTGTGTGTGTGTGTGTGTGTGTGTTTGTGTGTGTGTGTGTGTGTGTGTGTTTGTGTGTGTGTGTGCGCACACAGGGCTTATGGAGAGAGTGTGTTTGTACAGATCCAGTTTGTGTTACTTGTTTTCCTTATACAGTATTACAAACAGAGTTTCATCTCAGGTATCATTATTATTTATTTATTATTATTATTATTATTATTATTATTATTATTATTATTATTATCGTTGTTGTTGTTGTTGTTGTTGCACCTGTACACAATGAATTGTGTAGGGGCAAATACACACACATCTAATACACACTGCAGTGAATCACAAAAACACACAGGGTTACTGGTCAGGATCAACACCTGTCTGTGTGTGTGTGTGTGTGTGTGTGTGTGTGTGTGTGTGTGTGTGTGTGTGTGTGTGTGTGTGTGTGTGTTACTGTAGGTTGTGTTATCCTCAGTGTGTATTCTGGTGTGATGTACCTGTTGATCTCAGCTCTGATTCCTAAGGTTGTTGTCATGGCGATGCAGGAGTGGAGTGTGTTAATCATCATCATCAGTCGGGTCAGTTTCAGTTTCAGTCAACATTTAATGTTTTTTTACTGTGTGTTTTTTGCTCTGGACTCAGAGTTCTGTGTGTGTGTGTGTGTGTGTGTGTGTGTGTGTGTGTGTGTGTGTGTGTGTGTGTGTGTGTGTGTGTGTGTAGATGATCCAGGCAGGCTGTAATCTGAACAGTGGTTCCACAGGGCAGCTGTCTGCTGCAAGTGTGTTTTTGGTATTTCTGGCATCTCTGGGACGCACCTTTAAATCCACACAGGTAAAAACCAACACACACACACACACACACACACACACACACACACACACACACACACACACACATATATATATATATATATACAGAGTTAAAGCAGTGAAAAGTATTGATATATTAACATCACATTAACATACACAGTTATTTGATAAAGACCCCCCCCCCCCTTCTCTCTCTCTCTCTCTCTCTCTCTCTCTTCCTCTTTTTAGGAGTCTGGCTCTCTCCATGTGCAGGCCGGGGTTTTCTCCTCCTGCTGCTCTCTGCTTCTCCTCATACAGATTCACATTTACACAAAACCTCAATCCAACAGAGACACAACATGCAGGAAGAAAGAAGAATAAAGACCCAGGATGAGAGAGAGAGAGAGAGAGAGAGACACAGAGAGAGAGAGAGAGAGAGAGAGAGAGAGAGAGAGAGAGAGAAAGTAATGAGAGATGTTATAGATGTTCTTCACTCTGCACAGACCTGCAGCTCCATCATGGTTCTGTAAAAGGTTCCTCCTATAGAATATTTTATGTTTTGGTGAAAATAAAATCTGTTCATCATCTCAGCAGTTTTTTTTCTGCACTTACACGAGATAAAAAGAATAAAGAACAGAGTCTGAGGTGCAGCTCACACACGGGTACCACAATGATTTATTTTCAACATTGTAGATTAATGCTGAAGAACCAAAACATGGATTTGATTCCAACACAATAATGGCGTTCTCTCAGTCAGTCTCCTGAGGTCTTCACCTGGAATGTTCTTACACTCTTGTGGAGTTCCCAGAGGTGTTCAGTGCTTATTGGCTGCTATTTCTTTACTCTCCTGTCCACCTTGTTCTATACCATCTCACCTGGATTTAGATGATTGTGAAGGCAAAATTCTCTGATGCAGCACTTCATCTCTCTCCTTCTGGAACAAATAACTCCAGGGGTCGTTCTCCTGCTGGAAAACAAATGATGGTGCCACTAAGTGTAAACCAGATGTGACGGCTTCATGTCGCTGCAGAAAGCTGTAGGTGCCATGCTGGTTAAGTGTGTTCTCAGTTCTGACCAAATCACCAACAGTGTCACCAGCAAAGCACCTCCACACCTTCACACCTCCACACCATCACACCATCACACCTCCTCCATGATTCACAAGAAGACTAATGAATCATCCATTCACATAAGACCTGTTTCATTATAGCGTTTAATGGTTTTGGAATCAAAAGACACATTTCAAGTTCTTGAGATGTTTGGGATTGACTGATCTTCATTTCTTTAATTAATGATGGATCTTTTCTCTTTCTTTAACTCAGTGTTTCCTGCTAGAATCTGGATCTGTACAGTAGTTTGTAGCAGCATTAATAGTGATCATGAGTCTGTACTCACACTTTCCTCTGCACAACACAACTGATGCACTAAAGCACATGAAGAAGGTGAGAAATGTCACAGATGAACTCATGATGAAAACACACCTGTGACCTGAAACCCATTCCAGGTGACACCTCATGATCCTGATTAGAGAACCTGATGTAAGTGTGTGAAGCAGCATTAAAGCGACATGAAGCAACTTTGGACAATTGAAAGTATAAAACAGCTGCTTGGTGAGTTTTTGTGTAAGAATTGAAAGCTGAACCGTGTCACAACAAACAGAGATTTCATTTAGATTTTTCGTCTGTTTGTTTATTTTGCATTTTGTAAATCGATCAAATAAAACAATAAAAAAAATGTTTTCAATTGTTCAAACTTTACAGCATTTCTTCGCACCTACATAAAAGTATAGAAAAGTACACACACACACACACACACACACACACACACACACACACACACACACACACACACAACATTACCCCACAGTCTACGTATTGTATCTAATCTAATGCTAATTTAATCATTACACAATATGCGATTGGGAAACTGCAACGTGAAGCTGTTGTGTGTTGATCAGATGAAGCAGAAGAACCCAAATGGTTTTCCCACATGTCACTAATGTTGCTCGTTCCTGTTGATTTCTTCTCTATAACATCCAAAAGATTCGACCATTTCTCTCCATACAGGCTGCCCAGGTTCTTCAGTCTCTTGTGATTTCAAGACTGGACTACTGCAGCTCTCTGATGCAGGTCTTCCCCCTGAACGCTATTCATCCACTGCAAATGATCCAAAATGCAGCTACACTTGTGTTCAATCAGCCCAAGTTCTCCCACACCACCCCACTGCTGCTCCTCCACTGGCTTCCAGTAGCTGCACGTATCAGATTTTAAACACTGATGCTTGGCTACAAGGCCAAAAATGGACCAGCACCATCTCACCTCAGTGACCTCATCACATCTCACACTGCACCACGCTGTCTGAGATCCTCCAGCACTGCTCCACTGGTACCTCCTTCTTTCAGAATGAGAGGTAAGTACAATTCAAGGATCTTCTCTGTTCTGGCACCGAGGTGGTGGAATGAACTTCCCCTAGATGTCCGTACAGCAGAGTCCCTGATTATCTTTAAGCGACGACTGAAGACCTACCTCTTCCTGAAATACTTAAATTAGCACTTTCCAAGTTCTTTCGAAAAGAATTCAAGTTATATTTATATGAAGTGTGTAATCTTGTGTACAGTGTCGATTTTATTCACTACTAGAGATTTAAAGCACTTTAGTACGTCACTCTGAATAAGAGCTTCTGCTACATGCTGTAAATGTAAATGGATCGACTTCACCTCGAGTGTAAAAGTAGCAGGTTGTGATGGCAGCAGGAGGACAGATGAACTCTGTGTAAGTGATCTGTTTATGTTTTGTATTTATTTCCTGGAATCTCTGGTGCCACTGATTTCACTGCTTTTCTCCTCTTCAGTTCGCTTCAGATTATAAATGTGATTTATTCACTTCATGAGAGAGTGGAATACGTTCACACAGTAAATTCAGTAAATATAAGTTACGATGGCCTGAAAGACGTTTTTTTGGATCTTAAGATTTTTGGATTCTTTTTTGGATCTTAAGATCATGAAGATCCTGGAGAGGTGGAGGTACACGCTGGAGAGAAGGAGAATAAAAGTCAGTAGGAGTAAGACAGAGTACATGTGTGTGAATGAGTGGGAGGGCAGTGGAGTGGGTGGAGAAGAGTGAAAGCAGGAGTGATTTGTGATAGAAGAGTATCTGTGAGGGTGAAGAAAAGAGTGCAGGCAGGGTGGAGTGGGTGGAGAAGAGTGATAGCAGGAGTGATTTGTGATAGAAGAGTATCTGTGAGAGTGAAAGGGAAAGTTTATAGGACTGTGGTGAGACCTGAGATGTTGTATGGATTAGAGACAGTGGCATTAAATAAAAGACAGGAGGTGGAGCTGGAGGTAGCAGAGCTGAAGATGTTGAGATGTTCGTTGGGAGTGACGACGATGGACAGGATTAGAAATCAGTTTATTAGAGGAACAGCACATGTAGGACGTTTTGGAGACACAGTGAGGGAGGAGAGATTGAGATGGTTTGGACATGTGCAGAGGAGGAACATGGGGTATATCAGTAGGAGAAGGCTGAGGATGGAGACACCAGGTAGGAGGAAAAGAGGAAGACCAAGGAGGAGGATTATGGATGTGGTGAGAGAAGACATGCAGGTAGTTGGGTGAAAGAGGAAGATGTAGAGGACAGGGGGGTGAGGAGACGGATGATCTGCTGTGGCGCCCCCTAATGGGAGCAGCTGGAAGAAGAAGATTCTATAATAATAAGAAAATAGTTACTGTACTAAGAAGTTCTACAGGACATGATAAAAATGCAGCCTCTGATTGGTTCCTGCTCAGTATTTTGCTCAGTCTTGTTGAGATCAGAACAGAAAATTAAACATATGAAAGAATGTGGTGAAGGTCTGAATATTAAACACTGATTATAGTAGCTGTTTAACAGACGACTGCATGAACGACACGAATATTATATTTATGATAAACAATGAAATGAATGAGTTGAGTAGATGAGGAACAGTTGTGAACGCAGGTTCCATCAGTCATGTTCTTCTGTTTAACATTGAGTTACTGATGTAAAACTGTTCCTTCGTTCACGTGCGTCTGTTAAAAGTATTTTTTACAGTAGTTTATTGTGACACACGATGCAGCTGCTGTATTTTGGAGTTTATTATAAAACTCATGATGTAACTGCACAACTCTGCTCACACTATTGCTGCTGGAACAATAATAATAACAATGTCACGTGATCGCCTCCTGCCTCCTCCACGCTGTAAAGTCACGTGCTGTGTGTTCTTCTCTGAAATGCGTATTTCTGACTCTCACCTGCTTCATTTCTCCTCCTCATCACTGTGAGCGTGTAAACCCTGAGCTCCTCAATCCTGCTTTTTACAGCATGTTTAATAATATCATCCTACAGCAGCTTCACACTGATAAACACGTGATCCAGATGTGTGAAAGAATAAAGTTTAGTGTACACGTTTCTCTCTAATCAATGATCCAGCGGTGACCTCATGAGGAAGAAACCCTGAGAGGAACCAGACCCATCAGGGGCATCCAATTTTTTTTCTCTGAGAGCCACATACAGAAAAACACATGAAGGACTGGGTCACTGACTAGACGGTGAGGTACTGCCTCACTTTTACTGCACTAATGCTGATCACATCAATTAAATGCAGGTACATTCGGATTAATAGATGAACATGTTTGAAGAAGAAAATCCTCCATCACAGACTTTATTAATAGATTTGTATTTTATTTTGTACTAAAAGGTGGGCAGGGAATTCTCTCAGTTACAGCTTTGCTGACATTGGAGGCGCTGCCTTTAAGACAGTGGCGCCACCTAGTGTTGACTCAGAACCACAGCACATTTTATGTGAGCCGAAGAGAAGATTATATTTTTACACTTTAATACGGAGCAGTTACAAATGCATGGCGGGTCTCAGATTGGACACTCCTGTGGGCGGGTCTCAGATCGGACACTCCTGTGGGCGGGTCCCTTTTTAAAGTCTAACATGATCCTGGTTTGAAACGATGGCGTGATGGACGAGTGAATAAAGCAGCGTGATCGAATGAGTTCCATATCAGGAATTTTATTGAAGAACAAAAAGGGACTACATGTAAAGTGTGCACTTGTGCACTACAGGGGGAAGGGCACTAAGAAGGGCACACGGACCTGCAAGAGATGATATTAAAAAAAGAAGTGAGGCGGTAAAAATGAGGAAATAAAAAATAAGGCTGCGTCTAAAAGAAATCCACGTCTTCAGGGGCGTCCAGGTCGCGGTACTCGATGATGTTACGAGGATCACCGCGCATCATCCTGAGCAGCAACCACAGGAGAAAAACGTACAGCGTTACATTATAATGATAATCAATCAGACATGTTGTGTGTGTGTATGTGTGTGTGTGTGTGTGTGTGTGTGTGTGTGAGAGAGAGATGTACGTACCGGTTGTTTCTGGGTTTGCCAGGATACCCACCCTGACCACGGAAACTGTCATAACCCCCCCTTCCCCCTCCACCATACTGGTTAGGAGGATATGGAGGACCTGCTATAGAGAGAAAACCATCACACACTCTAAAAGTCACACACACACACACACACACACACACACACACACGCTTTACCTCCATATCCCATCACTGGAGGTCTGGGCTGCCCAAATCCCAGCAGACCCTGAGGACCCTGAGGGTGGAATGGAGGACCACCAGGAGACATCACACCTACAGAAAAAGGGGGCAGGTTAATAAACCCAATAATGAGAAACGGTCAGTGTGAGGACAGTACGGCGAGATCTGATTGGCTGACAGCAGCAGGGATGTCTCACCAGGGGTGGGGCCTGGAGGAGGGAGGGGCTTTATCTCAGGGATAGATGGTCTTTTGGCATCCATCAAGAAGTTGTTGAAGAACTCTACTTCCTTCTTCACCTCCTCGATTTTATCTCCATGTTTGTTCAGGATGTGTTTCTTCACAAACTCCGGACCCTGAAGAACACAACATCACAGAGTTAACACTCGCTCTGTGCACCACGTGAGAGGGGAGAAGGAGCCACGTGAGGAAACTCCAGAGCAGGAGATCGCACCTTGAACTTCTTCCCACTGAGAGGACACAGCCACTTGTCCTTCCCGAGCTCCTGCGTGTTCGCAGACACAAACTTCTCCACTTCCTGTTCCGGATCTTTCCGACCCATTTTAATGGCTTCCTCCTCAGACAGGGTTTCCTTCACGCTGAACAAGGGGCCGAGTTTCTCCTCGAACGTCTTCTCCCAGTCACTTACTGCATATACACACACACACACACACACACACACACACAAACACACACACACAAACACACACAAACATTAACCACTTTAACATTGTTACAACACAGTCATGCTGTGTGTGTGTGTGTGTGTGTGTGTGTGAGAGAGACTCACCCTCCCTGTGTGTGATGCGGTTTGGTGGAATGGGGCCGCGGACATGGATGATCCCACAGCGGTTGGGCATCTCATCCTCACTCGTGTATTCACACATGTTATAATAATCAATAGAATGAACAATTCGCAGGTAGAACAACAGACGATCCAACACCTAAACACACACACACACACACACACACAGAGTAAATGAGTGTAGACTCTACCATAAGGAAGTGATGTAGGTGTCTACAGAACATGTGAAGAGCTTTCTGTAACATTAGAACCTCACACAGAGGTTAATAGAGTTCACGGTGACGAAGGTGAAGGTTTTTGACCTTGACAAGTTTCTCGTCTCTCTCCACGGTGATCTCAGTGGGATTGCCTTCTTTGTTCCCGTCCTCCAAGTCAACCCCGCCCACATTTCCCAGTAGCTCCTCCTCCTCAGCACTTACTTCCTCAATGAGGTAATC
>MU554589.1:11730847-11735847 GCA_024362625.1 Silurus asotus | reverse complement strand
ATGTGTGTGTGTGTGTGTGTGTGTGTGTGTGTGTGTGTGTGTGTGCACAATTACTACAGACTCTGGACAGGAACTGTGTTTTCTCACCAGCGTCGAGGATCTTCAGGATCTGTGGTGCACGGTCGATGTCCATGGTGATGTTATCGAACCAGCTGTTCTCCATTAAGTACTGGAACGCGTTCAGGCGGTTCTGCAGAGCGGCGTGGGCGTCGGCCTTCCGTTTCCCCGACTCATCAGGGTGATATTTAGAGCGGAACCTAATGTGGGGTGGAGAGGTGTGTGTGTGTGAGGGGGGATAGATGGAGCAGATAAAGACAGAGGGAGAGAAAGAGAGCAGGAGAGATAGAGGGTGTTAATAACAGACAGGATCTCTCTCTCTCTCTCTCTCTCTCAGAACATTTCTTTTTAATTATTTAAATAGAATACAGATTACATCACTTCCTGTTTACTCCATGTTACTGTCCCCTCAGCAGTGCTATAATAATAAAACGAAATGAAAAGCTCCACTCACCACAGCTACAGGCAGAAACACCAACACACAACAACTACACATTTCCATCAAATCTGCATGTTTTTTTTTCTTAAACATTTTCTGTACATTTACCTGCAGGTTTAACTGGCAGTATTACCACACATACAGACAGACGCCTCCTCGGGTGTGTGTGTGTGTGTGTGCGCGTGAGCACGTACACACACGGTTTCTGCGCTCTTGCCATTTCAATTCCCGCATATCAAAAAAAGGGAGGTGAAAACGACAGGTGTGTGCACGCGTGTGTGTGTGTGTGCGCGTGCGCGCGTGTGTGTGTGCACGCCAGGGGGTGTGTGTTTGCGCGGCGGACGGACTGTCTGACTAAATCCCTGAACACTTTGTTTCTAAAGCAGCTGCATTGTGCGCAGTGCGAGTCCTGACTCACTAACACACGGCCTCCTGCGGAGTTCCCACACACACTCGCACTCGTCTTCTGAAAAACCTTGCCGTGGAAGAAGGGAAGAAGCAGTTGGGGTCGTTAATTGTTGAGAAAAAAAAAAGAAGGAATAAAGCAAATAAAAATAACGTGAACACTGAAGGTGACAAAAAAAAAAAAAGGCAAAACATGATCCTGTGGAGAGAAAAGTTCAGGATAATAAACACCACTGTTAACACACTGAAGCCCTGCTGGGACGGGGTTCGGTTCTCACTAGTTATACAGAGAACTGGGTTCTGATTGTGATCAGATGAATTCTTTAGAACAGCAGCTCTGATAGTAGTGCAGGTTTATATTAACACAGACATGGTTTAGTTTGAGGTTCCACTGAAGAGAATTCACGCCGTCCCAACTGGGCTTTTTCACTGTAATAATAAAAAACCCCCAACACAGAAGCATTAACTCTGTCCATCCACTCCTCCTCCTCAGTCCATCCCCTCCTCCTCCTCAGTCCATCCCCTCCTCCTCCTCCATCCATCCCCTCCTCCTCCTCCGTTTATCCCCTCCTCCTCCTCCTCCTGATCATCTATCCATCCCCTCCTCCTCATCCATCCCCTCCTCATCATCATAATCAATCCATCCCCTCCTCCTCATCTATCCATCCCCTTTTCTCCTCCTCCTCTATCCATCCCCTTTTCTCCTCCTATCAGTTTCTTTCCACTGATATTAAACTGCATGCATTAATTAAAAAATGAATAATGAAGGCAGGAATCAGAGACTCGGGTCGTACCACTCTTCTCCTTTATGAGCGAGGAAGAACTCCTGCATCTGCTGCCGTCTGAAGTCAATTTTATACTCGTTGTAGCGTTTGACAGATTCGGTCTCATCCACGGAGTCATCCAGAGACAGCAGGAACTCTTTAAAGGTCTTCATCACAGGTGGGGGAGGACCCAGATCCAGGTCATGGATGTTCCCCAACCTAAGAAACACACACACGGTCAAATGAGCTGCTCTGTAACACACCTCTCACTGTACATTTATATTATTGAGTTTACAAAGCGCCCTCACCTGGCCTGGATGGGGATAGCATGGTGTGGCTGCATGAGATGGATATCAGGGTGACCCCAGGGCTGAGGGGGTGCATAACTGGGTCCTCCACCTCCACCACCTCCACCATAACCCAAATCATAACCTCCATGATACGGGTCTCCTCCATGATCATCCCTGAGAAGAAGAACACCACATGGTGACTGTGTGTGTGTGTGTGTGTGTGCGTGTGTGTGCGTGTGTATATATAAAATGCAGCTCAGTGATCAGCTCAGCTCTTTACCAGTCCCTCCTCATGCGTTTCTGCTGTGGGCTCATGTCGTGTCGGGGTGGTGAGAATCTCTCTCTCCGTCCTCTCTCGTACTCACGGTACTCTCCACGACTCCGCCTCTCCCTCCCGCGGTCCCATTCCCGTGCCGACGGCCGCCAGTTCACCAAACACACAAACACAAATAAACACCACAACAACCCAAACAAGTCACAGCAGCTCCCACATGTGGAAGGTTCCTCTGAACATCACCAGAGTTAAACTAACATTTTCAAAATATATGTTTTAATCATATCACATCTGTTTTTGATAAAATTTGGCTAAAATTTGTTATTAATAGTTGATTGCAGAAACTATCGGGAAAAAATCCTGTCATGACGAGAGCGGCCTCTAGAGGCGAATCACAGACTGCGTGCAGCACAGAGAGCGCTTTATTATATGTATTATTTATAATTAATGATAATTATATTTATTAATGAATACATTCACATTCATTATCTAGTTATTGGCAACTACAATCCAACCTCTCTATCGGTAAAATCGGTCGATCTCTAGTTATAAACTGAGCTTAATTATTTAAGATTCACCCACCAAGCATATGCATAATTTAGTAAATGTTCTGATTTCAATAGCAGTGAATATAAAAAAATGTCATTATGACAATAATTATCTTCCTACAAAAGGTGAAATCTTTTGAAAAGTGATGCTCATTTATCTGTACAGTGCAGAACAAAAACTAATCCAGCATTAGGGGGTAAAATAAATATTTATAATTATAATAAAATCTCCACAATAACACTGATAGTGACTCCGGCCCGTGGCCTTTTCTGTTACAGACCCCTGTTAAAGAAAGAAAACATAATGTGGCCCTCACAAAAAAACGCTTAGGGACCCCTGAATTAGAGCATCTGTGTGTGTGTGTGTGTGTGTGTGTGTGTGTGTGTGTGTGTGTCTGTGTGTTGTTTAACGTTAAACGTGTAATTTCTCAGTTCTCACCGATCGCTCCAGTCGTCTCTGCGCCGGTCTTCTCGCTCTCGTGACCGATCGTAGTCACTCCTCTCCCGCCGGAACTTATCCCTGCGCCGCCGATCGTACTCATCATCACTGTCTGCCATATCGCTCTACAGAGGCACTGAAACACACACACACACACACACACACACACACACACAGTTTAACACTCACTCTCTCTCTCCTACAGATACTTCATTTCAAACCTGCATTAATATATAAACACAATCACATTTTAACACAATAATTAAATAATGTACATTACAGGGGGGTGTGAGCTCTTCAACTGTACCCTACACAGTGCACATCACAGGGGTGTGTGAGCGCTTCACCTTTGACCTACTTAGTGGGGTGTGTGAGCGCTTCACCTTTGACCTACACAATGCACATCACAGGGGTGTGTGTGCTCTTCATCTGTACTCTACTGAGGGAGGAGTCCTAAAGCTAAGATCAGTGAACTAATCTTTACCGAATGAAAAGCAGAAAAATAAGCTGAAACCATGTGAAAAACATTTGCACGGATTTAAATGTTTATAAAATTACAATGAAACTGATGTTGCTAATCAGCGCTTCCTTGCTAGCATACACACTCGGCTAGAACAATGCTAGCTGGCTAATCCGGCTCATTTCGCGCGCATTACTAATATTAGAGACTCTGAAATAAATCCAAACAACTATATTCCATGACACACGAGGAGAGAATGAGAGAAACCCCGCAAAAAATAACCAACAAATAAAGGCGCCATTGTTACCGATTAATGTTCAGTGAAATCCCGCCACCGCGGTCTCCTTCCAGAGAAGCAAAATTCCGGATGTAGATTTTTTTCTCCGGATATCCGCTAAAATGCCGTGCTGAAACCTTCAACTGTCCACAGCGCCATCGTGTGTTATGGAGGCCACAATGGAGCGTGCGCAAATCTACACGATATAAACTAAACGGAATTAAAGTGAATTGTTGTAACGATTAATACACATTCACACAGAAATAAACATATATACGCAAATCAAGAATTTAAGAAATTCACCACTAAAAGGCCTCAATTACAGGACGTAAAGGGACCGACTTGCGAAACTGTAACCTGTCAGTCGCCATTTTGGTTCAGGTTATAATGTGTCTTAATGCCCCCTAAACTCTGTATTGAGCCGAAATGGAGGGGTTTCACTTTACAGAGCCTGACGTTAAATCTTGGAGTCTGCCCACCTGCAGAGTTACTGAAGCCCTGACAGTTCTGCTGAGAACATCTCACAGGATGTGTATTGTACTCCAGATGTAATTAAACCTGTTCTAAAAATAATAAAATATTACATAACACTGGTTATGTACCTAAATCCTTTACACTGCAGTTACTTCTTATTATACATTTATTCTTCTTTTTTAAGCTTCTCCCATTAGGGGGCGCCACAGTAGATCATCCGTCTCCTAACCCTGTCCTCTACATCTGCCTCTTTCACACCAACTACCTGCATGTCTTCCCTCACCACATCCATAAACCTTCTCCCTGGTCTTCCTCACCTGGTGGCTCCATCCTCAGCATTCTCGTACTGATATACCCCATGTTCCTCCTCTGCACAACCATCTCAATCTCACCTCCCTCACCTTGTCTCCAAAACGTCCTACATGTGCTGTCCCTCTAATAAACTCATTTCTAATCATGTCCTGTCTCAGTTTAAAACAATTCCATAAAAAATGAAAGATTTTCCAAAATTAGCATCTTCTAAAAGTGCAGTGTTAAAATGCCAGTAGCTGCTTTAAGGTTTTATGTTTTTCT
>MU554589.1:11723347-11725847 GCA_024362625.1 Silurus asotus | reverse complement strand
ATAAATACAAATAAGGAAGAAAAAAAGTACACATTGCAGGTAGTCTTTCACACAGGTGGTATTGCATTATCCCCAACCCCTAACATTATCCCCAACCCCAACATTATCCCCAACCCTAACATTAACCCCAAAATTAACCCAAACCTTAACCCCAACATTAACATTAACCCCAACCCCAACAATAAACCCAACCCTTATATTAACCCCTAACCCTAAAACCTAATCCCAACCCTTAATCCTAAAACCTAACCATAACCCCAAACCCTAATTTAAAAACCTAACCCCAATCCCTAACCTTAAAATATAACTCTAGCCCCAAACCCCCATACCTAAAACCTAACCCCTAACCGTAACCCCAACACTTAACCCTGAAACCTAACCCCAATCACTAACACCAACCTCTGAAACCTAACCCTAACCCCAATCCCTAACCCCCACCCCTAACCCTAAAACCTAACCTTAACCCCAACACTTAACCATAAAACATAACCCTAACCCAACCCCTAATCCTAACCCCATTTTCTAGGAGCTACTAGAAGCCCAGAGTTTTGAGATCTCAGGGAGCGTGAGGGATTGTAGCGTGTTAGAAGAGGTCTCCACCTTGTGTAGGAACTCTGACTGCTGCTTTCTGAACTAACTGAAGATTGTTTATTAATGATGCAGGACCTCCACCTAGTAACGCATTACAGTAGTTTAATCTGGAGGTCATGACCGCATGGACGAGCTTCTCTGCATCAGATATAAACAACATGTTTCTTATCTTAGAAATATTGGGTGAAAGAAGCTGTTTTTGTAACTTGGTTGATATGATTTTTAAAAGACAACTTGGTGTCAGACACACACACACACACACACACACACACACACACACACACACACACACACACATAGAGCTCCATCAGGAAATCACTTCCCGTTTAGACAGAAATCCCACCTGAGAGAACACATGTAGGACACATTAGACTGTACACTTTAGGGAGCGAGTGTAAATTGGAACCCGGTCCCAGTGAGAATTGTTCAATGTCACTCATAGTAGTGAGAAAGAGAGAGAGAGAGAGAGAGAGAGAAAGAGAGAGAGAGAGAGAGAGAGAGAGAGAGAGAGAGAGAGAGAGAGACTTTTTTCTTTTTTTACAATCCTTTATTTGACACAAAGTATTTTAAATGGCAGAGGTTATCAGGTTTGTTAGTTAATTAAATAAGTAGATAAATAAATAGATATAATAAAATCAGACATGACAGTTTAAGGTGTGTGTGTGTGTGTGTGTGTGTGTGTGTGTGTGTGTGTGTAACTTTTAAATCCTTATTTGCCTGTTTTTTCCCCTGTCCTCTACCTCGTTTCTTTCTCTTTGTTGGTACTTTAAAAAGATGCTCATCTTCCGTCTCCCCGTCCCCCTGCACTGGTGTAGTGACTGGTGTCTCCTGGTGACAGCTCTGCACCCCTGTGCCTGCCTCTCCAGCACAGGCAGCTCCACCACTGCTCCAGAGTCCACTGGGACTTTTTCAGATTCATAGTCCTTCCCCCGGTCCGGTTTAGCCGAGCAGGGCTTCTCCTGGTCCGGCTTCTCCGGGGTGTTTATGTCACTAGTGGAGCTCTGGTCTACAGTCTGAGGTTGGGGCTCACGCTTCCTAGGCCCTGGTGCAGCAGCAGTTACGGGGCTCTCAGCAGCAGGCCGAACTGAAGACGCAGGGGGAACGACTCCAGCAGGTTCAGCTGCTTCCTGCCCCCCGGTCGCTTGGAGACACCAGAGTAACTCAGTCTTTTGTCTTTCTGTCTGTCTGACAGGCACAAACAAGATGTCCACTCTGACCACATTTAAAACATTTTATTTCTGCATCAGTGGAAATGAATATGTTGTAGGCAAAGTTCTCAATCCTGAACGTAAAAACCATGTTTAATTTGTCGAGACCTTCATTAGAACCATAAAAACCATCCTCCTGAAAGACACCAAGTGCTTTATCAGGGGAGACTTACAGCAGAGGGGAGACGGATATCACTGATAAAAGGAGAGACTTTCAGGATCAGTTTAGTCACTTTATCAAGATTATATCAAATAAAAACCATACAGCAGATGACACATTTTTATAAACTTGTTTGTTTTAATGGTAACTCCACAAACTAAAATAGTTTAACAATAATACCAACAGGAGAAAGGAGGAGAATCGTAAAACTGGCACGCTGCACAGCTGTAGGATTGATAACATCTGGATCCTGAACACACTGCATATGGAACCCACAGTCACACTGGTTCTATAACAACAAACTTCTCAAGGTGAATATCTGATACCTGCTGTAAGTTTGTTACTGTTCACATGAGACCCAAATGTTTTTCAGGATATGAAACAGAGAGGTTTTGGGCATCACTAGCGTGAATATGGAGAACATCTCATTTAATAGAGGAGGGAATGGAATTCAGTAACCTTTTCTGATATGGTGACCTGCTGTACGTCAGTTACAGTTCATGTGAGACCTAAATACTTTTTAGAGAATAAGAGAGAGAGG
>MU554589.1:11710847-11713347 GCA_024362625.1 Silurus asotus | reverse complement strand
CAGTCTTTCTCTCTCTCACACACACACACACACACACACACACACACACACACACACACACACACACACACTACCCAAACACACACACACACACTACCCAAACACACACACACACTACCCAAACACACACACACACACACACACTACCCAAAAACACACACACACACACACACTACCCAAACACACACACACACACAAACACACACACTACCCAAACACACACACACACACACACACACACACACACACACACACACACACACACACACACACTACTACAAATTTACTACAACTCATTTATTATTTAAATCATCTTTTATTTCCCCTCAATATTCTCATGAGTGATTCTTCAGGACGACACGAATCTCTTCATCTTAAGATAAGACAAGATAAACCTTTATTCGTCCCACAGTGGGGAAATTTCTATCTTACCCTAACCCAAAGAAATAAAAATAGATGCAAATATATATATATAAAAAAATCTTATAATCACCATCTATAATTCACATTTAACCTTCAGGCCAAAATCACGGAACCTGAAACATTGGGAATAATTGAACTTTGAGTAAATACGCAGTGAAACACACTTTTAATGTTCATGTTTATATCTAAATGCAGAGTTTATGAGAATAATGATTCATTCCTATGACGTTTCTCAGTGAACGGACTCGAGGTTCTCGCATGTCTCCAGATAAAACCGTGTTTTCGTGACAACAGATTAATGATGTTTCCCAATTCTGTGACGAATATTACATTTATCCAACATATAAAACCAAAACACAAATGTAAAAAGAGGAATTTACACCCAGAAGCATGAGAAAGCTGGACAGAGGAGGAAGGGAAGTGCATTGGTTTGTATTATTTAGAAACAGAAGTGAGTTTTTAACGTTCTTCCTTAATATTCAGTCACAAGTCAAATAAAATACAACCAAAACTTTAACTTCCGTTTATTTAAGTTTTAACCCTAAAGAAATTCACTTCATGTTGAATATTAATGCTGGGAAGTATAAATTATCTGTAAACCTTTTAAAACTTAGTAAAATGACTTTCGTTATTATTATTATCAGTGTTTAAAGTTTTTCTACATCAGGAGATCAAATTAAAACCAGTCTCCACATAACAGCAAGTCACACAGTGCCACCTGCTGGTCATCACCGGTATCGTTTAGTACTTTCTTGCTCTGGATTTTCTAGAACACTTTTAATAGAAAACTTTTCTCAGCAAATTTGATACCTCCTGAAGTTCAGCTTCTCGTTGAATAAATCAAGTTTAATACAGAATATAAAACATTCACAACACCTTCAACAAGTATTTCTGTGAATGGATTAAATAATCTGTCATGTTAGTAATTGGGATTAATTATTTAATTAATGTCTGAATCATTTCCGGGATTAATTATCCTGCTAGCTTTGTGGAGAAACTTTAACAACTAGATGGTTTGCTAATTATGTTCTTCTGGTGTTTTTTTTTCAAGTATATGGTGTTTATTTATGAACTTTTTAGATTAGCAAACAGAAGCTAGCTAGCGGAGGAGTTTAGCATCTATTTGTATTATTTGAGACTTTTTACTGAATAAACAGGAGAATGTGAGTTAAATGATGAATGAAAAGTAAAGAACTGTTCTGCACAAAATTCATTGACTGAAATGAGATGAAGCAGTGATGCAGGGGATGATGGTGGTTTTCTCCCTCAGGTTTGCCAGTGATAGTGATCGTGTACATCACCTGTGGGGTTGTTGGGTTTGTTGTTCTGGTCGGGTTCATCTCCGCACTGGTTTTCAGTAAGGTAAAAACGTTTTTTTTCTAAGATCTAATAGAGAACACAAATGTACACCATTTTTACAAACAAATGACCTGATGGTATCTCCAACAGACGTAACAGGAGCCTGTAGCCATCACACACCACCCTGACATCTCAGTGGAAAACTCTTAATTACTCAGTGAACCCTGAAAAGAAACCTCTGAAAATCCCTTTTTCTCTATTAGAAGATAATGTTAAACCTCTGACAGGTTCTTCAAGAGATCATTGTATAATTTGGGGTTCTGAACTTCCATCAAGGGACTTCTTAATTCTTGGTGAAAAAAAAAAAAGATAAACTGAAGGTTTTCTGCCCGAAGGGACGAACACAGAACTCTAACAGGAACACACTTTGTGGAAGATTCATCCCTTTGTTGTAGAGAACTGTCAAGGGTTCTCCCAGCAGTACGACTGAAGAATCTTAAAGCTCATCAGAAGAACAGATTCCAAGTGATTTAATAATTTAATAAACTTTAAGATTTTTGAAAACACAGCATGCACTTAGTGTGTGAAGTTTGACACATTGTAATGATAATGTAGCGAACGCTTCATAATGAAGGTTTCAGAAATCATGAAATATTCCATCATCACTTCCAAACTACAAACTTAAAAACATCTCAATCCGGTAAACTGATGCTAATAGTCTTGTGAAGAATTGTTCATAACATAGTGTGAATGGGGTGAGAAGATCACGTGAGCTGAA
>MU554589.1:11700847-11703347 GCA_024362625.1 Silurus asotus | reverse complement strand
GAGTGTAGAACAACACAAGAGAGTGTAGAACAACACAAGAGAGTGTAGAACAACACAATAGAGTGTAGAACAACACAAGAGAGTGTAGAACAACACAATAGAGTGTAGAACAACACAAGAGAGTGTAGAACAACACAATAGAGTGTAGAACAACACAAGAGAGTGTAGAACAACACAATAGAGTGTAGAACAACACAAGAGAGTGTAGAACAACACAATAGAGTGTAGAACAACACAAGAGAGTGTAGAACAACACAATAGAGTGTAGAACAACACAAGAGAGTGTAGAACAACACAAGAGAGTGTAGAACAACACAATAGAGTGTAGAACAACACAAGAGAGTGTAGAACAACACAATAGAGTGTAGAACAACACAAGAGAGTGTAGAACAACACAATAGAGTGTAGAACAACACAAGAGAGTGTAGAACAACACAATAGAGTGTAGAACAACACAAGAGAGTGTAGAACAACACAATAGAGTGTAGAACAACACAAGAGAGTGTAGAACAACACAATAGAGTGTAGAACAACACAAGAGAGTGTAGAACAACACAAGAGAGTGTAGAACAACACAATAGAGTGTAGAACAACACAAGAGAGTGTAGAACAACACAATAGAGTGTAGAACAACACAAGAGAGTGTAGAACAACACAATAGAGTGTAGAACAACACAAGAGAGTGTAGAACAACACAATAGAGTGTAGAACAACACAAGAGAGTGTAGAACAACACAATAGAGTGTAGAACAACACAAGAGAGTAGAGAGAGACTGTGTGTGTGTGTGTGTGTGTGTGTGTGTGTGAGAGAGAGAGAGAGAGAGAGAGTGAGAGAGAGAGAGAGAGTGTGTGTGTGTGTGTGTGTGTGTGTGAGAGAGAGAGAGAGAGAGTGTGTGTGTGTGTGTGTGTGTGGGGGAGAGAGAGAGAGACTGTGTGTGTGTGTGTGTGTGTGTTGGGGGGAGGGGGGGGCTTGAACGGCGGGACCCGGGGCTCGGGGCGGGGGGGGGGGGGGGGTTTNTGTGTTGGGGGGAGGGGGGGGATTGAACGGCGGGACTCGGTGCTCGTGCGGAGCTGCGGCGGGGCTTTTGGCTGCGCGAGCTCTCTGCGTTTCCGCTCGGCCCCTCCCTCTCTCCCTCCGCGTGTCCGCGCGCGCCTCCCCGCTCGGCTCTCGGGGAAACCGCGGCGGCCTGCAGGAGAAAAAACTCCACTACAACAAAGGCGGAGGCCGCAGTGTGTTCACCGGGACACGGTAAGGACCAGGTTCTAACACCCCACTGTTCTACTTTCACGCTCGTGAGACGGTTCTCGGTGCGCGCGGGGTTCAATGCAACCGTGCTTTTGTTTCTCTTTTTTCTTTATTATTTTGTTCTGTTTTAATTGTAGATCTGCATGCGGATCCGTCGGGAGCGCGCACTCGCGGGGCCTCGGCTCGGGGAGCGCGCGCAGGCCGCGTTCGGGCCTTTTCCTGGCCGTGGGAGGGAAGACACGGGGCCGCGCGTGCGAGGGGAAAAAACAACCCCGCAGTAAAACCCGGGCTTTTTTCGGGAGGGGGAGTTGGGGTAAGATAGAGAGAGAGAGAGAGAGAGAGTGAGAGAGTGTGTGTGAGTGTGTGTATTTGGGGAGGGTCCGTTGTCGGTGCGCGAGATCACCTACAACCCAAAACCTCTGAGCTTTAATGCGGATTCAAAATGGCGCACGCGGAAAAGGTTTCTCTCTCTCTCTCTCTCTCTCTCTCTCTCTCTCTCTTCCTCCTTCTCCTCCTTCTCCGTTGTTCTCAGGGACTCTGATGTTCGGTGCTCGGGAATTCACGTGAACGCTCGTGCCGCACAGACACGCGGATCTGCTCGAGCAGCCGCTCATTAGAGTCCAGCGCTCCAGTGCGTGTGGCATGTGAGATGTTCTTAATCATGTGACTGTGGAGGAGATGATGATGATGATGATGATGATGATGATGACGCCGCACAGAAATTTCCACTCCACCATGATGTTTTCTAAATGGTTTTTGTTCTCCATGTTTATGTTCAGATCCAGAGTGAAGGAATAGAGGAGGAGCTCCTGCATGAGGTAGAACCAACATCAACACCACCATCACCGTCAGCATGAATACACAGCTGCACCTCACAAAGCATTATTATTATTATTATTATTATTATCATCTCACTGTTCTAATAAACTCATCAGTTCTGCTCTTAACACAATCCTCCGTTTATATTTGGTCCAGATGTTGAATCTGAGAAATAAGCAGATGTTTGAGGAGCAGGGATTAGTGTTAGATTATCATCATTCACTCGACTCGTCCCTGTGAACGCCTTCCAGATTAGAACCCAGTGAGAAACTACGATTTATAATTATATCACTATAAATTAGTTTTTTATATTATATTCATAAAATTATCATTTTAAATATTCATACAATAATATATGCATTTATTCTTCATTTCTACAAAGATTTCATAAAAAAACATTTATTACAGTGTAAAAATCGTGTGTGTGTGTGTGTG
>MU554589.1:11667592-11698103 GCA_024362625.1 Silurus asotus | reverse complement strand
ACACACACACACACACACACACACACACACACACACACACACACTGCATGTTTACAGGGAAAGAGGAGTTTTCGGGGTGTGTGTGATTCTCTGTAGTTATAATTGAGCAGTGTGTGTGTTTAGTGTAAATATTTATATAAATGGTGATATTGTGAGTTGCTACACAGAGAGAACGTCAGTGTCATTACCATTTAGGACGTCATGATCGCGTCCCATCTGCTCGTGTGATTCCAACATGGGAGCATCATTTCAAAGAAACGTGTATACGAGTTGGTATGAAAAAGTTTGGAGATTCGCTCTGTTTACAAGAAGCTACTTCATTTACACACGATCACCTTCAAAACAGTCCACTGCTCAGTGTTCCTAGTGTTCTTCTGGAACAACCCTCAGTAACACAGTGTTCCCAGTGTTCTTCTGGAACACTGCTCAGTAACACAGTGTTCCTAGTGTTCTTCTGGAACAACCCTCAGTAACACAGTGTTCCCAGTGTTCTTCTGGAACAACCCTCAGTAACACAGTGTTCCAGAAGAACACTGCTCGGTAACACACTGTTTCCCAGTGTTCTTCTGAGACGTGTCCTGGAAGTCATCTTTTTGAAGCACGTTGAGCATCTTCTAGATTCACCCCAGATGGCTGCATCTTTATCTTTGGGAAGAGGGTGAAGTCAGCAGGAGACAAATCTGGCGAGTAGGGTGGGTTCCTGATCTCTCATCGGTCCGGTGATGTTCTTCTGCTGTTGTAGCATGCAGAAGAACATCGACTTCACGGTGTGTGAAACGTCTCTGTAGCAGATTCTGCTGTCCGTGAAGAAATCATAGATGTGGGAACGCATCTGGGTCAGAACAGCACCAGTTACACCAGGAGTCTCCAAACCTTTTCATACCACCTAGTGTGTGTGTGTGTGTGTGTGTGTGTGTGTGTGTGTGTGTGTGTGTGTGTGTGTGTGTCTCTATGCTCTTATCCCTCTCTCCCTCTCTCTCGGTAGCGATCATCATCGGGCCGTATGGGCAGCCCCTCACCGTGTACCCGTGTGTCCTTTGTGGGAAGAAGTTTAAATCTCGCGGCTTCCTGAAGCGTCACACTCGGAACCACCACCAGGACGTCCTGAGCCGTAAGAAGTACCAGTGCACCGACTGTGACTTCACCACCAACAAGAAGTCCAGTTTCCACAGTCACATGGAGGAACACACACAACACACACAGCACACACACACACTCAACACCAAGGCTCATTCGGAGTCTGAAACGCTGAAGGATTTCCACCAGCAGGCGGCGCCGCTCTTCTCCAATCGCCTTCACACGCAGCAGAAAACAAAGATGGCCGCCGTCCCTGCTAAGAAGACTCACAAGTGTAAGTTCTGCGAGTACGAGACGGCGGAGCAGGGCCTGTTAAACCGCCACCTGCTGGCCGTGCACAGTAAAAACTTTCCCCATGTGTGTGTCGAGTGTGGAAAAGGATTCAGGCATCCGTCTGAACTCCGCAAACACACACGCACACACACGGGGGAGAAGCCGTACTCGTGCACACACTGCAGCTACAAATCTGCCGATTCGTCCAACCTGAAGACGCACATGAAGACCAAACACAGCCAAGAGGACCAGGAGACGCCGGCGGTTCCGGAGCAGCACGTGGAGAAGCTCACGGAAACCGTCGCCGAGACGCCGCCGGACCACGACCCCGATCACGACCAGGAGGAGGAGGAGGACGACGACAACGACGAGGCTCGGGGGCATCACTGTGACCTTTGTGATCATCGCAGCTCTAATTCCAGCGACCTGAAGCGCCACGTCATCTCCGTCCACACGAAAGACTATCCTCACAAGTGCGACGCCTGCGGTAAGGGCTTCCATCGACCCTCTGAGCTCAAAAAACACGCCGTATCCCACAAGGCCAAGCGGCCGCACCAGTGTCGCCACTGCAGCTTTAAGACTGCAGATCCGTTTGTGCTGAGTCGACACATTTTATCTGTTCACACTAAAGAACAGCAGCAGCAACAGGAAACGCAACAAAATGCAAACGAACAACAACCGGCGCCTTCGTTACAGACGCAGGAGCGAAGTCCACCCAAAAAGACGATCGGGGCGGCGCAGCTGGCACTGGGCGGAGCTCCCATCATTAAAAAAGTCATAGGTGCCAAGGGACCAAGGGAGCGACGTGTGTATCAGTGTCAGTACTGCGACTACAGCACCGGGGACGCCTCGGGATTCAAACGCCACGTCATCTCCATCCACACCAAGGATTATCCTCATCGCTGCCAGTTCTGCTCCAAGGGCTTCCGGAGACCATCCGAAAAAAACCAACACATCATGCGCCATCACAAAGACATGATGCCCAGTGAGTGAGTCAGTGAGTGAGTCAGGGAGCGAGTCAGTCAGTGAGTCAGTGAATCAGTGAGTCAGTCAGTGAGTTGGTGAGTGAGTGAGTCAGTGAGTGAGTTTGTAAATGAGTCAGTCTGTGAGCGAGCACTTCCCCCTTCATCCCTCAAATCCTCTTCCTCACTCCGCCTCCATAATCACATGACCACACAGCAAAGTTACTCATGGTGACATCACACAGTCACATGACTTCCACAGATAGAAGTGATTCCTTTTGTGTGTGTGTGTGTGTGTGTGTGTGTGTGTGTGTGTGTTAGGTGTGTGTGTGTCATATGTAGAACTGAATTATGGGATGTCCAGGCCAGACCACTTCCTTCCAGATGTTTGAAAGTGTCCAATCGAATGTCAATGAAACATTAGAATTTATTCTGCAGGTGATTGAGGCCACGCCCACTCAGGAAGGAGCGAATAATCAGGGTTCAGTTTAATCTGGTCTGAAATGTAATCCTAGTTCTGTTGAATGATTTCATTGTGACGAACTTTAACCCTGTGTATTTACTGTAAGATGCTGAGACATGGCAGAAAAGTGCGTCACTGTCGTTTATTTTTCCCTGAAATCAAACAGATGATTGGATTATTATGGGATTATTATGGGATTATTATGGGATTATTATGGGATTATTAATTATGATGGGATTTTATTCAGTTGTGATTATTAACACTGTATAGAACAGAGAAGGAGATTTATTTAAAGGTAAACTATTTCGTTTCTCCTTTTCGCACTTCACACACTCAAATAAAAATCTGTCAGCATGTTAGTGATGAAACACACACACACACACACACACACACACACACACACACACACACACACACACAAACCGTTACACTCATGCTATGCCGTCTTCCTAAAGGTTCCTTCATCCACAACCAAACCTTTTGCACTCATTCGAACAACTCCATCCTGGTTTTGTGTGTGAGTGTGTGTGTGTGTGTGTGTGTGTGTGTGTGTGTGTGTGTGTGTGTGTGTGTGTGTTAGCCATAACCTCATAAACCTAGTGAGAGTTGTGTTTTTTTAAATTAGCATTCTTCTCAACAGAGTATGCAGATAGAAACCACTTTATGCTGTGTGTGTGTGTGTGTGTGTGTGTGTGTGTGTGTGTGTGAGAGGGCACTAAGTGCAACATCTCACTTCTCTGTGCCATGTATATGTGTACCCTATGTTACCATGGTGACAATACCAGCAGGCTGGTTTCTTATGGAGGACCGCTAGTCACGTGACTTGCGTCATGCTAACAGCTGGACTTCATTCAAGTGCAGTTAGAACTAGCGTGTGTTTTTTTTATTGTGATTGTGTGTGTGAGACACTCAGATGTGAGCATTACACACTCACACACTCTTCATTGGAGATGTTTGGGGGACCCACACACACACACACACACACACACACACACACACACACACACACACAGTGGCACTTTGAAAAGCATATGTTGAACGCAGACTTTAGTAAAACAATGATTTTATTTTGACGTCAATCCACCAGCCAATCACAAGACAGCTCTGAGAGAAACGCTCACTGCTTGCACGTGATTGGACGAGGGGTGTGTGACGCGTCCTGGCTGTGACATCATGTCATATATAAAGCACTGACTTCCACTTTAATCAACAGCATTGGTCATTCCGGGGTTTCGGTCTCTTCCTGGTCTGGTTTAGCCCCACCCCCTTGCCCCCTCGCCCCGCCCCTTGCCCCACCCCTCGCCCCCTCTGTGGTCATTTTTATAGTGAATTATTTATTTGTGGCGCGTGGAGACGGTGTTGTATAGTTTAGAGTAACTGATTCAAAGCGACTGTAACTTATTGTTTTTGTACACAGATCTGTAAAGAGAGAATGAAAATGTAAACACGTTAAAGAAACACGTTTAATCGCGTTTCCATGATAAAGACGAAAAAAAAAACCTGAATCTGAACTGTGTGTTGTCCTGAGTGTAATGTTCGACATATTTGTTAAAAAAAAAAAAGAGTTAAAAAGGAAATAAAAGGCAAAGTATTTTCCTGCAAGGTTCTTCACACTTTATACTCTGATCTCTCTCTCCCTCTCTCTCAGTATGGATTATCATCAGGCCCTATGGTCCCCCCTTCACCGTGTACCCATGTGACCTTTGTGGGGAAAATATGTAACATGAAATCTCTTTATTATGCTGTAATGAAGAAATTTTACTTTCAATATTTTTTTTTCACCCTGATTTTTGTGCAGGATACCTGGACGTTCAAATTGTGTACACACACAAAATTACATTCACACACACAGACACACACACACACACACACACACAGACACACAAACACAGACACACAAACACAGATTTATTCTGCATTTATAATACTGTACTTTACTGATTCTCAGTGTAGTTGCAGTTATAGATTCTAACACAAGGGGCAGCATGGAGCTCTACTCAATATCAACATTACTATGATTCTACTCATCATTACACCCGAAATGTGCAGAAGAGTTTACAATATTCTCATTTCCACTTGTTTATAAAATAATATTATTTTCACACATTGGCATAAAGATTCATGTAAAGGTTTCAGCTCCAGGGTTTAGTGTAGTGTAGAGCTCAGAGTGTGATTTGGAACACAGCCGAGGATATGATGGAAGTGTGATTTTCCTCTGGATTCTTCAGTCTGGATCTGTTTAACCATGTGGAGGTACACACACACACACACACACACACACACACACACACAGGTATGTTCTCTGCTAAAATAAACATACTCCAATCTAGAATTTACTTTTAAAGTTTAAAACATTTATTTAATCAGTGAAGATGAAAATATGGGCGGGGCTTAAGATTAGCTAATAAACTCCCAAATATCAGAAAAGTTTATTTCTATTGGTGCTCTTACCAGTGTTCAGTCCGGATTAAATCAGATTCACTGTAAAAACATAATTAATTATTATTATTATTATTGTTGTTATTGTTGTTGTTGTTGATGATGTTGATGCTGCTGTACCTGTTCGACAGACTCCATTCGCAATTCCTTTACCTGCACAAAAACAATGGAAAAGAATGAACAGATTACCATCGGAACAGTAGTGTACATAAATATAACACACACACACACACACACACACACACACACACACACACACATATACAGACACACACATACAGCAAGAACCTGAAGAACATTAATTCATAAAACAGAAGAAAAACTTACCCACATCTACAACTTTATTCAGCCAGTTCATCACTACAGGAGAGAAAATACACGTGTGTGTGTGTGTGTGTGTGTGTGTGTGAGATAAATTTAATGAATAAACATTAAATAAACTTAATAAATTCAGTGAAATGTGAGAAAATTAACAGTCTCTTACTCTGAGTGGACACTGAGAGAGAAAATCACAAAAACAGGATTATTATTATTAATAATAATAATGATGATGATGATGATGATTTTGGTGATGATGAAGAAGAACACTCACATCTCACGTGTTGGTTCACAATGCCCTCCTCTGTTAGTTTTGCTGCAGAAAACAGTTGATGTATAAATTTACACTTTCATGTGATTTTAATAAAAACTACTGAGTTTCTACTGTAAATTTAACTCTTATGTCTGTCTGTCTGTCTGTCTGCCTCTGTTTCTCTGTGTGTGTGTGTGTGTGTGTGTTGAGTGTAAACAGTGTTTTCCCTCAGGTGCTAAATGAGAGTGTTTGAGATGATGAGTCAGGTGTGTTAGAGACTGGTAGTTTGGGGGTGGAGCCTGTTGGTGTCTTCTCACCCAGGTCCATGTTTCTGGATGATGTTCTGGGGTTTAGAATTCCAGCAGGATCTGAAACAGGAAATGCGCCTTTATTTTATTAGTCAGTTTATAAACAACAAGGAAATCATGATGATTTTAGTAAGTAGAATTTAGTAAAGTCTCAGGACAGCGTGTGGGTGTGACCTGTTTGGGGGCGTGGCCTGTCCTGCTCTGTAATAATATAATAACAACTCAGAAGTATAGAAATTGGGTTGCCAGATGTTACATGTTTACTGCAGCTGTAAAATAGATTTGTGGATTTTATTGTCATACTTTTAACTAAAGAAAGTTCACATTACACTGCATTAATTAATTATTACTTTCTATTTAAATGTGTAACAGAAGACGAAAGAGAGAGAGAGAGAGAGAGAGAGAAATATTATATTACTGTTTTTTTTACACTATATTTCACTTTATTTAATCCTAGACTACATGTATTTTACTGCACATATGTGTAATATTTGTAAGCAGCTGCTTTGTCAATACGAATGTAAGATGTTTTTGTCCTGCCAATAAAACACACAGTGAAATGGAAATGGACAGAAGAGAGATGGACTCAGGACTCACCCAGTTGCTCCTGGATGGTTTTTACCAGAGATTTTTGCTTTTTCTTGGTTTTGTTTCCTTTCGTTTTTCTGCTGTCTGTTGTAATAAAACACACGAGCTCACATGCTGGGAAAACCCTGATTGTGTGATGAAGAGTGATGAAGAGTGATGAAATGACGTACCACAATCCGTCAGCAGAGAGAAAATCAACAGAACTAACAGGAGATACTTTAGTGACATCTCCATCTCTTCATTCTGCCTCCTGTCTGTTTTCTCTCTTATAAACACCTACAGAGTGCCATAACCACCAGCTCTAACATAGTTATTACACACACACACACACACACACACACACCAATCCCTGATAAGGAGTCTGACAAAGATCAATTATTATCCTTTAAATGTTGTTTTTGTTCTCAGTAAACACTGAGTGTGTGACGGGTCATGGAGGAATAACCAGCTTTCAGTCAGATCCATTCAGTTTTATATGTGAAGTCGAGTATTGATCGGTGGATCAGGACTTCTTCCTCTTTTATCACACACACATCTGCACCCAGACATGCAGGACCAGGGTCTGGAGAATCATTAGGCACCTTCAGCACCCTGGACAAGAACCTCTCCCAGGACTCCCATCAGGAAGAACCTACTGCATCCTGAGGAGCAACACACCACCACACCACCACACCACCACAATACTCCTGGGAAATCTGGATATCACCACAAGTAAGTTCATACCTGCCTACAAATTCCTACCACTCGTATACACACTCTTACACACATACACACTTATATACACACACTTACACACTTATACACACACACATACACAGACTCACACACACTCATATACACACACACAGACTCTCACACACACTCATATACACACACACTCATATACACACACACACATTTGAAGACAAAGCTCAGGTGACAAAAACACAACACCGTTTTGTACATACAGTTTGTATTTTATTAGGAGAGTGCTCTGTGTGTGTGTGTGTGTGTGTGTGTGTGTGTGTGTGTGTGTGTGTGTGTCTCAGAAGAACTCGATGGGGTCCGCGCTGGTTTTGGACTTCTGTATTTCTTGCAGTGAGACTTTATATCCAGCACAGGGGAGAGACCTGAACACTCGGAGGTGCAGGTACTCCTTTTCACCCACATGCACCTGGGGAGGGGGGGAGGGGGGGGGGGCAGGAATACAACATTATATTTCTTGAAGAAATCTAGGAATGAATGCACTCAGTAGTGAGGTGAACATGACGGCTGTGAGATGTAGTCGTGGTTGGGAGGCCATGCTGTGTTCTGGGAGTTTCATTGTGTTCCCTGTGAGTGTTTAGTGTGTTTAGTGAAGTGTGAAAGCTGAATTTGGTTTGTAAACATCTGAATGCTGTTGGTCTGAGAGAACATTGAAAACGTGCAGTAGATCCGTGACTGATGAAATCAACCACTGAAATGAAATTGTGATCACAAGACCCAACCCAAACCAGTCCTGGGCGTGGACTCCAGTTTTCAAGTGTGAACATGCCCACAGAGAAACACACACACACACACACACACACACACACACACACACACACACACACACACACCCACACACCCACACTGATTAAGAGACACACCTTAATGAAGTAGTTTGTTCCTGCTACAGTCTGAGTGCTGAAAGCTATCGCTTTGAAAACACCAAAATTCTTCCCAGCTTTTGCTTCCACCTGTGGCTTTACCTGCAATAGAGTCACACACACACACACACACACACACACACACACACACACACACACACACACACACACACTCATCAAACAGGTCCTATGAGAAGGAAAAGGGAGTGATCACTGCACCCACAGACTTCATACACACACCCTCAACAAGTTTCATGGTGGAGCAAGTAGCAGCATGTCAGAATGTAACTGATTAAACGAAACATAAGAGAAAGAAACAGAGAGAGAAACTTAAAATCATGTTTAACACACACACTCACACACACACACACACACACTCACACACACACTCACACACACACACACACACACACACACACACTCACACACTCACACACACACACACTCACACACTCACACACACACACACACTCACACACCCATGCACACAGACACACAAACACACACACAAACACGTATGCACACACACACACGCAAACATACACACGCAAACACACACCCAAACATGCTCACACACACACACACGCACACACACACACACAGACACACAAACACACAAACATACACACACAAATACAAACACACACAAACACGCATGCACACATGCACACACCCACACACACACACACACACAAACACACACATGCACATAGACACACAAACACGTATGCACACACACACACACACACACACACGCACACAGGCACACACACAAACATACACAAACAAACACAAACACACACAAACACGCACACAGACACACAAACACACAAACATACACACACAAATACAAACACACACAAACGCATGCACACATGCACACACACACACAAACACAAACAAACACACAAACACACACAAACACACAATAAAGTACTAAATTGTGTGTATGTAAATAAATAAACGCATGTGTTTGAGCCACACCCACCTCATCACAGATTTTCTGCACCTCTGCGTTTGCATGCTTCACGTGACCCATTCCACCGCACACCTGACCTGGTCCTGCACCCAAATTATCCATGATTCCCACACTGATATTACACACCTCACCCTCAACCTCAACTTCAGCTTCACCTCAGGAAACTCCACTGGTGCTGCCCACATTTTATACCTCCACTGTCACAAAGCTTCCATCCCAAATGAGTTCATGCTCCCTTCACAAGTGCACTACCCAGAGTGTGGAACATCAGCACATCTACTGCTGATCTACACTCTCAGTGAGTGAATCAGGAACACATGCATCACATCAAATCTACAGGGTGGAGCTCACATTCCAGGACAGTGAAATATTCAGTAGTGAGACAGGAAGTACGTTCATTTTCTCATTGTGAGGATTTTTATTATTATTATACTGTTTATATTTATATACACCCAGTTATTGAGACTGTGCACCATGTGGGGAAACAGCTGATATCCCACAATGCAAAGCATCTACAGTGTAATAAAGTTCAGCACTGAGCTACTGTCCTTATAAATAAATACTGAGACTCTTCAATCTGGACTTCAGTTTTATTTAATAATAATAATAATAATAATAATAATAATAATAATAATAATAATAATAGTAATAGTAATAATAATAATAATAATAATAATAATAATAATAAGTAATTAGAACAGAAGAAAGTTAGAAAGACAGAACAGTGTGAAGTGTGAGATAAATTAAATCGAGTCGAGTGAAAGCTGATTGGACCAGGAGCAGAGTAGCTCCGCCTCTTCCTCCCAGTCACAGTCTATTTTGTCACATAAGGTCAAACGTGTAGACGCATCAGGGATAAAATCGTCCTTTTCGTCTTTGTGTTTCATCATCTGACTGTCAGTCATGTGACCCAACCTGGGAGAGGCATTAACTTCCTCATCTCTGTCCTTAACCTCAACACACACACAGACACACACAGACACACACAGACACACACACAGACACACACACACACACACACACACACACACACACACACACACACACACACACACACACACAGAAAACAGTTGTTAATTCATACTTTATCTGAACTCCACTGTTTACAGTTTTAAGATTTAAACTCTTTATAAATACTGGAGTCTACAGGGTGAGGGGCGGGGCTCTGTGAGCACAGCTTGTGATGTCATAAACTCCATGGATTTGAACCAATCATGTTATATATGCAAATGTTTAGAGAGGAGAAATCTGATGCTAAAACATCTTTTAAAGTTACAGATGAACAGATGTTGGTTGTCATGGTGATGTCATGAAACAGATGTTGGTTGTCATGGTGATGTCATGATACAGATGTTGGTTGTCATGGCGATGTCATTTGACAGATGTTGGTTGTCTCTGGTGCGTCTCAGTTCTTACCTTCTCCTCCTGTTGCAGTCGGTAAATGTTTCTCATGTGAGCAGCCACAGCCTGTGCTCGAGCCGAGCGGCGTTTTGGGGTCCGTGGTCCCGGACTGGACACTGCGGAGGGGGGTGGGGCAACCAGGAACCTGCAGGAGCCCCTGCTGGTCACTGAAACAGCCTTTCCTCCCTCCACACCCTTTGCTCCTCCACCTCTCAGTGGCTTCAGGGATAAACACCTCCACCCGTTCCCTCTCCCCCCCACACATGCAGGTAACTCGTCCAGGTGACTGGAGAACTGAGAGGAGAAAATCATCTACTGCTCCGATTTTAATGTAGTGATGAGCAAAACACCTCTCACCTGCATGTAATCTCTCGTACACATGACGTCTGCAGGGTGCCAGATGGTACGACCCTGCCAGTGATTTTCATCCTCCATCATCAGGTCCATGAACTTCCTGTTTCCCATCATCCTACAGGTGTCTGCTGTGGCCTGGGATCAGTCCGATCAGTGAGATTCATGAGATCAGCTTTAACACACCCAAACTCATCACACTTCCAGGCTTCATAACAAACAGAAGCTTTTCCCAGGGTGTTAGCATTAGCTACCTCACACTTATCTCTCACCTGATTGGACGGCTGGAAGAGTTTTTTCCCAGACAGGTAACTCCCGCCTCTTCCTGTGTGGAAAACCTTAAATACAATTACAGGAGGAAAGAGAGGTCCTGCAAATCTAAACAACACAACAACACAAAATAAATACGCCTTCTATGTGTGTGTGTGTGTGTGTGTGTGTGTGTGTGTGTGTGTGTGTGTGTGTGTGTGTGTGTGTGTGTGTGTTGTACCTGAATCGAACTTTACACTGAAGACACGGGTCTCTGAGCAGGTTTGCTTCTTGAGGACTGAGTTGTTGAAGGAGTGAAGGGGTCAAACATGCTTCCTGTTCACACACACACACACACACACACACACACACACACACACAAACACACACACACACACACACGTTGCTTTGACCTTGGTGACCTTCACTGACCTCTAATCAGCAACCATTGAGTGTAATAGAGTGTAATGAAGCCTCACAGCGGAGCAGACGGTCCTCATGAGCAGCTGAAACACTTTCCTGTTTTGATGAGATCTCCAACAATCCTGAATCCTCCGAGCACACATCTCCAACATCTCACAACTGGTGTCCTTCTCTGCCTCCTTCTCATCATCATCATCATCTTCACACCTGTACAACATTCATAACTGTGTTTCACTTTCAGGAAGCTCAGGTCGCTTTTACACCACACTTGGAGGGGGTGTACAAACTTTTGCCTCATTGTTTCTCTTAATTTGTTAGAATAAAAATAAAATTAAGCCCAATTTATCACACTTTTCTGCGGATTTTAACCAATAATTAATTACATTAAATAAATTATAAACTCTCAATTGTTTAAAACCGCCGAGATAAAAAACACATTTACACTAAAACATTTACACTAAAACATTTACACTAAAATATTTACACTAAAACATTTACATTAAAATATTTACACTAAAACATTTACACTAAAACATTTACAATAAAATATTTACACTAAAACATTTACACTAAAACATTTACAATAAAATATTTACACTAAAACATTTACACTAAAATATTTACACTAAAATATTTACACTAAAAGCTCACGTGCGATTCTGCATTTCATTCAGATGATCGACGCTCCGCCGAAATCCACTTCCGGTCTAGACTTCAGCGCGTCTCTGTTACCACGGCAACCAGCTGACTGTTATAGTCTCAACTCTAGTGTTTAACTGTGGATTTAACAGAGATTAAATGTAATAAAAATATAAATAATAATAATATGATGATGATGATGACACTATAATAAAATAAGAATCAAACAGGAAAACACTGGAAAGAGATTTGGGAAATGTTTGAGACTTGTTGTGGTGTAAAAGATTTATAAATGTGTACTTTGTTGTTTTGATTTTTTGATACAGGTCTTTTATAATAAATCTGTTCCTTATTACATCCGAATAGACACCAAACTCTTTTATTCATACACATTCCTCCAGATGCAAATGTTTAAGCACAAAATAACAGTGAGGAAAAAGATTAATAACTGCACTGAAGTTCATGTTTATTTCTGTGGCACTTTTCACAATGAACATCTGAATAAAAAGTTATAGAATCCAAAATCTGTAGAAATCAGTGATGTGTATTGATCCTAATGAGCAGCTTGAACACTGAGTTTATAACATTTACTCAGGTTTCAGGAGAAGGTATTTTATATCTAATAATATATTTAAAAATATAATAAAAAACAGCTAGGAATAAACATCCAATATATTTTTTGTGCAACTTACAAAGTTTTCTGCAGTCAACAAACAAACACACTTACAAACTCACTGCATTAAAGAAAAATAGTTTTTTATTACATGTAGAATTGCATCATTAAACCAGACTCCATCTCACATTATGTGCAATTTCATATTATATTCACTATTTTTCTAATTCTTTCGTAGAATACATTTGTACATAGAGAATATTTCTTTTTTATATTTAGATTTTATTTATTTATTTTTATATTTATATTTTTTTTCTTGTACGCTAAAGCAGTCTCTTCTCATCTCATCTCATCTCATCTCATCTCATCTCTCATCTCATCTCATCTCATCTCATCTCATCTCATCTCATCTCATCTCATCTCATCTCATCAGCTCCTGTGTTGTAGTTTCTCTGAGACTTGGTGCAGTGTGGCGTTTTGGCCGCTAGATGGAGCTGAAGCGCGCTCACACACACTCGCGGAACTGCAGCGAAGAAGAGCGAGATCGTGCACAAGGTGAGGGGAATGTAAACTTCTACAGCAGCTGTTTTTCCATCTGTTTGTGTTTACAGCGTTTTCTGTATGAACTCTTAATGTCAGGGTGAATCCTGGTTTGGTTTTTAACCTCGTGATTTTTGTAATAAACCTCTAACAGAAGAGGAAGTAGAAGAAGAAGTCGGTTTCTTCTTCGCCGGTTCTTTTGGAACGCTGAATTCGGCCGAAGGACATTTCAAGCTTTTTATTATTATTGTTGTTGTTATTATTATTATTATTATTATTATTATTATTATTATTATTATTAAACTGGAGCTTTTCTTTCACTGTAATCTGGGAGTAATTGATCCAAATCCAGTAAATATTTGTGTTTTAATAAAAGCAGCTTGTGTAATATGGTATTAAAGTGAAGAATTGTTGATCTGGGCTTTGTGTTTTTAAAAGATTAAATAATGAAAAACATGTTTTCAAATAAAACCCCAAATTCTCGATTATTTTACTTCCCAAATTTCAACCTGTTTAACAGTTACAGTTTGTTGCAGTTGCGCGAGTTGGCCACTAGACGGTGCTGCTTTTATTTAATGCGCCTCAGCTCTTAGAGGGTTTTTTCTAATCTGTAGTCACCAGGAGCTAAAGATCAGACCTGAAGCTCTAAAGCTGATTACGCATATTTCTAAACATCTCATTATGGTTTACAAATAACAGAATGTTTAATCCAAAAATCGTTATAGAAATAATAAAAGAAAACCCTGATATAGAAATAATGTTAATAAAAGTGAGATGGTATTGTATGAGGAAGTCTGGTGTGTCAGAGAAGTATGTGAGGGTGGTGCAGGTGTGACAGCAGTGAAGTGTGCAGTAGGAATGACTAGTTTAAGATGAAGGTTGGACTGCATCAAGGATCGGCTCTAAACCCTTTCCTGTTTGCAGTGGTGATGGACAGGTTGAAGGACGAGGTCAGACAGGAGTCTCTCTGGACTATGATGTTTGTAGATGATATTGTGATTTGTGGAGAGAGTAGTGAGCAGGTGGAGAAGAGCCTGGAGAGGTGGAGATACACGCTGGAGAGAAGGGGAATGAAAGTCAGTAGGAGAAAGACAGAGTACATGTGTGTGAATGAGAGGGGGGGCAGTGGAGTGGTGCGGTTGCAGGGAGAAGAGGTGGAGAAGGTGGAAAAGTTCAGGTACCTGGGGTCAACAGTGCAGAGTAATGAAGAGTGTGTTAGAGAGGTGAAGAAAAGAGTGCAGGCAGGGTGGAGTGTGTGGAGAAGAGTGATAGCAGGAGTGATTTGTGATAGAAGAGTATCTGTGAGAGTGAAAGGGAAAGTTTATAGGACTGTGGTGAGACCTGAGATGTTGTATGGATTAGAGACAGTGGCATTGAGTAAAAGACAGGAGGTGGAGCTGGAGGTAGCAGAGCTGAAGATGTTGAGATGTTCGTTGGGAGTGATGACGATGGACAGGATTAGAAATGAGTTTATTAGAGGGACAGCACATGTAGGACGTTTTGGAGACGAGGTGAGGGAGGTGAGATTGAGATGTTTGGACATGTGCAGAGGAGGAACATGGGGTATATCAGTAGGAGAATGCTGAGGATGGAGCCACCAGGAAGGAGGAAAAGAGGAAGACCAAGGAGGAGGTTTATGGATGTGGTGAGGGAAGACATGCAGGTAGATGGTGTGAAAGAGGCAGATGTAGAGGACAGGGGGGTCTGGAGACGATGTGAAGACAGCTAATGGGAGAAGCTGAAAGAAGAAGAAAGTAAAAGTGAGAGTTTTTACAGTGTGTGTGTGTGTGTGTGTGTGTGTGTGTGTGTGTGTGTGTGTGTGTGTGTGTGTGTGTGTGTGTGGTGTAGTAGTTCGGAGTCGCTGCAGGATTCTCAGCCTCTGTAGCAGTGATGGGTTCTCCCTCATCGGATACAGAAAACCTCACAGAGGGAATGAATGTAGACGAGGTAAAACCCACCTGATCAACCAATCAGTGTTGCAGGATATACAGCTTCTGATGTGTGTGTGTGTGTGTGTGTGTGTGTGTGTGTGTGTGTAGCTTTCTCTATACACAACCCCTCCGCAGAAGTTGCACTATGTGGAGCAGGAAAAAGGAGTGATGGAGGAGAATGTGACCTTGCTGAGGAACATGGCTGAGCCTTACATTACGTGGTGCCAGGTATACACACACACACACACACACACACACACACACACACACACACACACACACACACACACACACACACACACTTTACCCTGAGCTATAAACATAGAAAAAAGTCACATTTCCATCATGTGTTTGTGTGTGTGTGTGTGTGTGTGTGTGTGTGTGTGTGTGTGTGTGTGTGTGTGTGTGTGTGTAGTCTGATCTGTTCATAAGTCTGATCTTTCCAGCAGTCTGATCTGTTTGATTACTTAATGTTAATCCTCCTTTGTGTGTTTAATTTATCCTGGTGATTGTGATGTTCCTCTGGTGGATGATGGACCTCATCTTAGCAAATGACTGATTCAGCTAATCAGAAAGTTCAGGTACACACACACACACACACACACACACACACACACACACACACACACACACACACACACTTTGCTGCTTTCTGTCCTCTCTGCTGGTTTAATCTGATGGACTCTTGTGTCTGCTCACTTGCTCCATTTTCTCTCAGGATCATGTGTGTGATTATATGACTTTATAAGCAGCACTTTCACCTGAGCAGACCCTAAATACATAAACATGTCATAACTGCTCATAAACCTCTGATCATTAACACCATAAAGCTGCTGAACGTCCAGGTCAAAGAGCTGCTGATATCTTCTCCAGAATGAGATTTCTGTCCCTCAGGGTTATACATCAGTCAGAGGCTGAACATCTCACAGGGTTCCTCTCAGGGTTCCTCTCAGGGTTCCTCTCAGGGTTCCTCTCAGGGTTCATCTCAGGGTTCATTACTAATTCTATTTTGGAATAACTACAGTCTTCAGTGTATGTTTTAAATGGAATTTTACACACACACACACACACACACACACACACACACACACACACACACACACACTCGGTGAAACTAATGTCTGTGCGTTTTGTGTAAACTGTAGGACGTCTACGGAGTTGTGAAGCCCACAGTGGATAAGACGGTTCAGACTGGCCAAGGTGTCTAACACACACACACACACACACACACATACACACACACACACACACACACACACACACACACACACACACACACACACACACACACACACACACACACTTTATAGTCAACAAAGACATGTTTCTGTTTTTATATCACTCTTTATATTTATACATCTGAGTGTACGATATCAAAACGTTTCGAGACTAGTTTGTAAACCCGCCAGCAGATGGCAGCATGAGGCTGCACGCACAGTCACAGGGAGCACCGACCTTCACAGTCAGTGCGTCAGAAAACATGTGGAGCTGGTGCTGTTCTGAGCACGTGCGTTCCCACGTCTGCGATCACAGACAGAGTTACAACAAAGCAAATGTCGTTCGAAGTGTTTTAAGGGGCACACGAGCTTTAAGAGCAGAAGAACATCGCCGAGAGGACAGGAAGACCTTCTACGTGTTGCTGTTGGCAACTCGTGCATGATGATCGTCAGAGAACAATCCACAACATCGTGTGTGATATAGAACAGTCCGGTTGATCCTCACGTGGGATTGAACGTGTGCAGTGTCGCTTCCAACTCCGTCCCCAGGAGCAGAAGGAACACCACGTCTTTTTCCACAGTCTTGTCATTGCGCATTGAGAATACGTTCTTCAGTTCCACACCGTCTCTACTGCCGTGTTCCACTGTGTCTGAGGGACAACATTCAGCACAAGAAACAGAGCTAATCTCGAAACGTTCTGACACCACCTTGTCCAACTGTGTGTCCCCCTGTGTGTGTGTCCCCCTGTGTGTGTCCCCCTGTGTGTGTGTGTCCCCCTGTGTGTGTGTGTCCCTGTGTGTGTCCTTCTGTGTCCCCTCTGTGTGTGTGTGTGTGTGTCCCTGTGTCCCCCCTTGTGTTTGTTTATAGTTGTGTCATGATGGAGGTGAGCAGCAGGCGTGTGTGTGTGTGTGTGTGTGTGTGTGTGTGTGTGTGTGTGTGTGTGTGTGTGTGTGTGTGTGTGTGTGTCTCAGACAGTTATGTGTATTTGAGGAATCCTCCTCCGGAGTTTTATCCCAGAGCTGGAGTTATCGGGTTCACTGGAATACTTGGACTTTTCTTAGCAAGAGGTAACATGACACACACACACACACACACACACACACACACACACTGACACACACACACACACACACACACTGCTTTATTCACACTGAACTGAACTGATGATCTCAGATTTGTAAATTTACTTCTGGGATGATTAAAGTCACCTGCTGACTCATGGCTTAACGAGATGTGTGTGTGTGTGTGTGTGTGTGTGTGTGTCTGTGTGTGTGTGTGTGTGTGTCTGTCTTCAGGCTCCAGAATGAAGAGGTTGATTTACCCAACAGGTTTGATGGCTGTTGGTGCTTCTATGTACTACCCTCAGAAAGCAGCCACCATCGCCAAGGTGTGTGTGTGTCTTTGTGTGTGTGTGTGTGTGTGTGTGTGTCTGCTTTGTTTCTCTCGTCCTTGAGGGTGTTTATTATTAACACACTTCTTTTTTAACTTTACTGCACAAAAATAATAAAACCAGGTCATGATCTGGAAAGTTGCGTCTCTGAGCTCAGAGTGACACGAAGACGGAAATAAACCTGAAACCTGTGCAGCTGGGGTGCCAATACTTTAGCACCAATAAAAACACAGAGTAAAAAAAACAGCCAATAGAGTGAGGAGACTGAAAATCTGATTACTGCAGATGATCCAGGTGTGAGACTTTGCTGAGATCAGACGTGATCATGAGATCAGACGTGATCAGACATTCCAGGATTGTGGGATTGATCTTTTAAAGTGTTTGAGGCGGAGACAGTATTTATACAGCGTCCTCTCAACACCTCTGTGTGTGTGTGTGTGTGTGTGTGTGTGTGTGTGTGTGTGTGTGTGTTGCGTAAAATGTGCTGAGGAAGCAGAAGGGAATGGGAAGTGAAGGGAGCTGCGTTTAGGACGGAGCCGCCCATGACACAGAGGTCAAGGTTTATAAAAATGCTGATGATTACAAAGATAAAATAAATTTTTTTACATTTGTTTAACCTTCTTGTATTGCTTTTGTTTCACTGTGTGTGTGTGTGTGTGTGTGTGTGTGTGTGTGTGTGTGTGAGAACAGAGTACAGGTGATGCTGTGTATGAATTCACACTGCAGGCGTATGTCACTGTTGAAAAGCTCATTACTGGAAAGTCTGCAGTGAAGCCTGAAGAGAAAGTAAGTAAGTGTGTGTGTGTGTGTGTGTGTGTGTGTGTGTGTGTGTGTGTGTGTGTGTGTGTGTGTGTGTGTGTTCGTTCTTGGAGGAGGAAAGAGGTGGGGCTTCCTGAAAGTGATTACAGGGTGTGGTGTTTAGAGTTTGTGGTAAAAGTGTGTGTGTGTGTGTGTGTGTGTGTGTGTGTGTGTGTGTGTGTGTGTGTGTGTTTCGTTGTAACCTCTGACTGCTTTGTAATTGCACCACAGGTGAAAAAGGCAGAGGAGAAATGAAATTGTCCACTGGAGAAACAAAAGCATAGGGACAGGAAATTACATCGTAGCTATGCTCCTCCTTTTGCACTAGCCACGCCCCCTTTTTCCGTGACTCGCAGCAGAAGGGGTGTGGCCTGTGGACGGCTTTTATTCTGGAGATCTTGGGGAGAACCTGCGCTGGAATGGGATTTTTATGTATATTTATGTACAAATGCAAATAAATCCACTGTAGTGATGTTTATCTACGCGTGGCTTTAATTTCATTATTCAATTGATTATGCATAAATAATTCGCTGTTTCAGCTTTGAGATCCAGCGCTGCCTCTGATCTTCACTGAAGCACTTTAGAATGTGTTTCTTTATTAGTTTCCTTGGTGTTTTCAAGTTTTTCTTTCGCTGGTCCAAATATAATTTGCTGTATGACGACTACAAACTTGCAACAGCCAATCAGCTTTCAGAAGTGCAAGTTTACTGATAATTGGCTTAGAAAGTGAATTTGGAGGTCGGTGAAGGTCAGACGCTAACAGACGCTTTTTGAAGTCGTGATATTGGTCTTACTTTACATTCTTACTTCGTCTTTAAACGTTCTTACAGTTACATAAAAACCTGCAGAAACCTGTTCCAAGTGTAGGATTTCTGAGAAACTCAACTCGTGTTGTGTTTGTGTCACTGTGGAAAACCAGCACAGCCCAAAACCAGATGTGAAACGTTCACATTCCAGCTGTGTGTGTGTGTGTGTGTGTGTGTGTGTGTGTGGTTTCCCAAGGCTCTCAGTTTACCTTTGAAAAAACATGATGTCTGGATTGTCTGCTGGAAATGACCAGATTTCAGTGAGAGAGAGAGACAGTGGAAAAAATGAGTAAAAACAGGGATGGTGTGTGTGTGTGAGAGAGAGAGAGAGAGAGAGAGAGAGAAAGTATTTACAGCTGGGAGTCAAACAGACGGATAAATCATTCAGAGGAACTGAAAGAAATCCATCTCTGAGAAATCTCTCCTAAACACATTTCACGTTTCACATTTTCTTTTTACTGAAGAAATAACATGTAGGAATAACTCCTATGAACCTTACACACATTCACACACACATTCACACACACATTCACACACACACACACACTCACACGCGCATTTGATTTATCAGTCAGTTTAATAATCTCAGAAGGAAATTCCTGATCAGTCGAATGTAATCTAAACCATGCCATATTAGGCCACGCCCCTTTTTACTGGTGGAACTGATTGTGGTCAGGGTTCATTAGTTCTCTGTGACTGTCAGCTGTTCCATGAAATAAAACACAGGAGACTTTTATAAGTGAATGTAAAAATGTTACTGAGTTTATTAGAAAATAAGATGCAGTTGTGTGTTGATTTTACTGTAGCAGATGATTCAGGATGTCTGAAGAGAAATCGTGCTGTTCTGCATTTATTTCTTATCGTCATTACTTGATCATTTTGATCAGACTCTCCTTGTCGATCTCGAACAGTCTCCAGCCCTCCTCCAGGGAGAGGTCGCTGGCGCCGCGCCGTTTATAAAACTCGATGGAGGATTTGTTCCACTCGGCCACGATGAACTGCAGACTGCTGCAGCGACACTTCACCGCTTTCTGCAGGACAAAGATGAAGATCTGTTTTCATTTCTCAAAAATGACTTTCCATTTAACCCTAATGAAGTCAATCAGCTAATCATTCTAACTAATGTAGATAACAGTTTATGCATGTTAACGGTCTTCAGTTTAGCATTCTATATTCGCCATACGATAGGATCGATTAGGCCACACCCCTTTCCTATGTCACGTGTTTATAGCTATAATACTTAATATTATTCTGGAAGAGTATAGAAGAGAGAAAATATTCTTTAAGAAGGGGTGCACAAACTTTTGACTCCTAATGGAGCTCCAAAACAAGTTCAATCTCTTTTTGCTTTACATGTGTAATAAAACCATGCAGAAGTTTCCTGAGGTGTGAAACTCACTTCACTGAGCTGCTTGAGAATTTCAGAGCCGATGCCGTAACCTGAAACAGCAGGAGAGGAAATTTACATAAAAAATAAGCCATGAGGATGTAAATGAGTATGCAAATTTATGCAAAAGGTTAACACTGAGATGTAAACTAGGATTATTACAATCCGTAACAGTGAAGCGCAGACGCGGTGGAGATTTAGCCACAGGAGTTTTCATATTAATGCGTCAGTTCGAATATCTAATCGTTTCTATAGTAACCCGATAGATACACGAATTCACAGCGGCTCCTGTGGGAGCTCAGGATCATGAACTTGGCTCTGTACCTCTGAACTCCCCCATGACATAAAAGTCCTCCAGGTAGAGCAGCTTCCCGATCCAGGGGTCGTAGGTGAAGTAGTACATGGCGAAACCGACCACTGTGTGACCTGAACACAGGAGAAATCCAAATAAAAACAAAGCCACATCGTGTTTATCACGTTCAATGAGATTCTTAAAAACATCTCAATATCTACAAATCCCTGAACCCCTGCCTTTTACACTCCTACACTACTCAGTGTACAGAAACTCATCACTCAGACGTCTCAGAGTCAGAAGAATGAGCTCGTATCCGACCCACAGCCTCGGACTGAAGAGTGAACGATGATTTAAAGGTCTATTTCCTGATGTATGTGCTGCACTTTTCTAATGAATCATTGATCAGGTCAGGATTCCAGTCTGTGGTTGTGTTGTAAGAACTTGACAGGAACTTACCCTGTGCACTTTGCTTGTCCATGGGCACCTCGGCGATGATGCAGTGGTAGAACGGATGATCTCCAAAACCGTCCTCCAGCAGCTCTACAACACAGAAACATCGAGAGTGAGTGACCTCATCTCAGGAGGAGGGACAAGTGTGATGTTCACTGCGGGTTTCATAGACCTGTCCTGTCCTGCACTGTACAGTACAGTGTGTGTGTGTGTGTGTGTGTGTGTGTGTGTGTGTGTGTGTGTGTGTGTGTGTGTGATGGGTCGTTCTTGAACAATTTGTTCATTTTAATGTGACTCAGAAGAACGAGTTGTTTAAAGAGTAATAAGTAGATTTTCTTCACTGAATCTCTGTAGGTTTTATACAGGAAACAGAACCGAGTGTTCATTCTTTAATCACGTGACTCCAACAGACGCTGTGTGGTGCAATAGATCCGTTTTTATTGGTCAGAATTTTGACTTTAATGTTATAATTATTATGCGAGTCACGTGACAAAAGAACAAACGATACAAAACAGACGATATGAGAGGTGAAGCTCCTCATTCTGTTCATCATCATTTGCCCTTAACTGCATTTAAATACTTTCCTGATTGGAACTGAAGGTAAAGTTGGTGTATGTAGATGTGTAACATTTTCCTGATCAAAAGAACCGAAAAAAAAAAGATTCGTTTATTTTGATCGAGCTTCAAAGAACCAAGTGATTAAATTGATGTTATCGTCATCACTAGCGTGCGTGCGGGTGTTTGTGTGTGTGTGTGTGTGTGTGTGTGTGTTTGTGTACTAGGTGCTCGTGCGCCACACCCGAACTTCCTGAACGCTACACTGAAACAGTTCCGAATCTTTCTAGCAGAAAGTGGCGCAGATTCATATCAGCCAATCAGAGCGCGCGTGCGGGTGAGCTACTAGCCAATCAGAGCGGGAGGCGGGACATGCGGGTATTTACAGGAAGAGTGGTGTACCTTTCTCGGTCAGAACGACCTGCTGTTCCATCTTCTCAAACTTCGCAAGCTCCTTAAAAGACCAGAAGAATAAACAGAACACACATAAGGAATGGAGAATATCATAATTCAAAAACAAACAAAAACAAACAAACAAAAAACATTCAGAAAAATGCCGCCGTGACGTGGTAATTATGATAATAATAGACAGACAGACAGACAGACAGATAAATAGACAGACAGACAGACAGAAAGGCAGATAGATAGATAGACAGACAGATAGAACGACAGATAGACAGATTTCTTACCTTTATGAGACGGAGAATATCTGAGACGTCCTTGGGTTCAGCGTTCCGTAATATAAAACTGGCCATTTTCTTCTTTTACTCTTTTTCCCTTTTCTCACTAATCCTCTATATGCGAATAAAAGCAGGATTCGTTTCTTCATTCGGTTCTAAGAGGAGAACCTCAGCACGAAGTTATTGTCGTATTTAAGGGATTACATGGAATCGTGAGTCGCTGTGAAACTCTTCTGGAAGATCTGCTGCCTCCAGAGCTGCTTTTAATACGTTGTATGACGTCATATGAGTGAGTGAGTGAGAGAGGGAGGGAGAGAGAGAGAGAGAGAGAGAGAGAGAGAGAGAGAGAGGGAGTGTGTATGAGAGAGAGATATCTCGTTTCCTCATACTCAGTGGTTCAGTCTCATATGTGCTTATTAGACACACAACAGCGCCCCTAATCGAGAAGGAGCTTTTGTCTGTGTCCCCTGTGTAGGGCCCCTGAGTGTGCAGGATGGAGTGGTTGAAGATAGAGCTCATGACTCATTCGCTCAGCTGAGGCCGGTTCCTGCCAGTTCCTGAGCGCTGAATGGACAGAAAGCGGGTGGATATTTCCGGTAACTGAGGAAGAAAAAACATTTCATCGTCTAAATCCGAGAGTCTGTACTTTTTTACAGGTTTATATTCTTTAGGGAAAATATTTTTGATTGTTGATGTTAAGAATTTAGTTGTGATTGTAAAAAAAGAAAAAAAAATCCTACAAACACCCTAAAGGATGAGTCCAGTTTGTTTCTACATGAAGTGTTTTATAAACTACAAACACACACACACCATACAGTAAAGTCAGAAAGGGCAAGAGTAGAAGAGTAGAAGTTCAGACTGCACTTTTTTACTCAAGTGAAAGTGAAGAAGTTTGAGCTCTGACATGAACTTCAGTAAAAACACAAACAGAGAAAAGATGATGATGATGATGATGATGATGATGATAATCAGGAATGTTTGTTCTCGGTCATGTTTACATCACTGACTCCCTCTGTCTCATCATCATCAACCCCAGACTTCAGAAACGAAACTAGTGACCGTCTGTGGTGTGTGAGAGACAGGAAATGACGCACCAGTGGAGACTGAAAAAAGCAGCGTAATGACAGGAAACATGTTGATGGACTGAAAATGGAGCAGTGAGAAGCAAAATAGTGTCACCATAAAGATTAAAACATAAAGAAAGTAAAAAGATGTGTGAAAAATACACAGTAAAGTAAAATACTGATACCAGAAAAAATACTTACAGTAACGAAGTATTTGAGTTTCATCACTTTCCTCATTTGAGTTGATTTAAAGTACAGACACTCGATCAAATATGAGTTCAGTAAAAGTACAAAAGTTTTGACCTTCAAATGAACTTCAGTTTCCAAAGTAGTGATTTATTATAACTCTAATGTTCCTGTGATCATTTTTATCACAAGATTCTTCACTTAATCTCCTCAGTTTGTGTGTAAAGACTCGAATGTGACTCTCAGCACACTGATCTATTAATAGATTATTAATGACTCAAACACTGATTGATTTTTATTATAATGATCATGAACACAAAAAGTTAATGGTGTAAATGAGGTCACGTGTGTGGTGTGAGTTCAAGTCTGGAGTTTCTTCATCATTTGTTCCTCTCTAAATGTTCTGCTTGATGTTGAACTGATGCTGAACTGTATGTTGGTGATCAGAACACGTGTAAAACAGAGCGTGCGCTCGATCCTGATTGGTGACTCGCTGCGTATTTCACCAGTTACGTTTTTATCCTCGTTAATAAAAAGGAACGACTGAATTCACTAAATGTAGTAAAAAGTCAAATATAAATGTAGTGAAGTTTCAGTAAAAATCTCAAAAAAATACTGCAGTAAAGATAAAAAAAGTACATTAAAATTACATTAACTTTATTACTGTCCACCACAGTGTGTGTGTGTGTGTGTGTGTGTGTGTGTGTGTGTGTGTGTGTGATCACTGCACTGAACAGTAATTCTGTAAGGAATTAAACACAACATTTGGCATGTCGTTATAGAAAAGCAAAGTTTCTCTCATCACCCTGAGGGTCATCATTTTCCTCGAACTCTACAGCCTCAGGTGTGTAACTCCTACATGTGCAAATTACCAACACATTTATTTATTCAATAATGGCATGTCATTCCTGAACCTTCATCCACGGAGCTTCTGCTTCATCAGGAGACGAATCTCCTCGTCCTACAGGAAGAACACGCTGTTTAAAAGACTCTAAAATCACTCCAAGCTTCAGAGAGAGTTTCTGAACAGGAGGAACATGAAGAGGCAGATCCCCAACACACTGTCGGTATTTAGCTCTTATCAATGCTTTAAACAGGACAGGAGAGAACATGCAAACATCAGAATCCCACGTTTTGTGTTACTGTCTGGTTTAGTGTGTTAGTGTGTGTTACTGTGTGTTAGTGTGTGTTAGTGTGTGTTGGTGTGTGTTGCTTTACACTGGGAGCAGAACATGTGTTTAAATGTTTGACTGGGCTGCAGGGGGAAGTTTTTCTGTGTGGTCTTGAAATGGGACGTGTTAGTGTTTCAGAACACACAGTCACCCTGAAGTCATTCCTATGATAAGAAGGTTCTGATGACAAACGGGGCATCAACGGTTCACATGAAGATCTTTGGTACTTGACTACACCAGATCATTTGCAGTTGTTCACTTGTTATATACGTGTTTTGATGTATCTGAGATAACAAACGTGTTGTGACAGTAACGTGTAAAACACAGTGTACACACAGAACCCTCATGGTGGAGAACTGATGACTGCTCGGGCCACTAGCTGGGAAATTGTTTGCACAACTGGTTGCAATGTAGAACATCTATTTTCATCTTGATACAGAAAATCCAGTGTCACGAGCTCCTGAACTCCACTGCTCTGTGCTGCAGTGTCTCGTTACTGTCTCCTTGTTTTATCTTCTCCTTGTTTTGTGTGCACTTTATGTTGTTAGATTTTGAGTTTAGTGTTTGATGTTGTCTGATGAAGCACTTCGGCCCTGAGGGAACATTCTTTCGTTTCACTGTGTACTGCACTGCATTCGGCTGGAATGACAATAAAAGCCTACTTTACTTCACTTCACTTGAAGTTCTTCCTGCCTGCTGGTTCAGGATTCTGACGCTTCCTTCTACTTTTGTACAGACTTTAGAAAGACAGAGTCAACAGAGTCAAAGCTCATAGTTCCTTTATGCTCATGTGCTTGTGAAATCTATGTATTTTTCTCCCTGACCACTTCCTGTCATGTTCAGCCGTGAAACTCCAGTCACATGACGACTTGTTTTCTTGATGCTGCTGCTGCAGACATTCAGTCTCACTTCTCCATTTTCACATGAATTTAATGTTTCACCTCCTCAGATCTTCAGGATGAGGGGGTGGTGGTGGTATCGATTGATTTAGGGGGTTATTATATTGTGTATATTGTATCGTGTCATATTTCCTGTATTTTCTTATATGGTCTGTTTTAGTCTTGTGCAGTCTTAACTTAATGTATAGTTTTATTTATGTCCGTACTTTTAAAAGTCACCAACAGCTGCAAACAAATTCCTTGTGTGTGTCAACACACGTGGCCAATAAACCTGATTCTGATATGGGGTTGATCTTCGGGTGGTTGGTAGGACATTTGGGCAATGTAGGAGTAGGTCTAGATTCTAGAAGGAAAATTAGGGGCAGATTTGGGAGGGTATGTAAGCGTAGGTCCGGGAGGGTATGCATAAACATAAACACACACACACACACACACACACACACACACACACACACACACACACACACACACACACACCACACACACACACACACACACACACACATAACAGAGAAGGTCTTTAACAGCAATAAAAGCTTTTCTCTTAAAGACCTTCTCTGTTTTGCTCTAACCTGTTTCTTCTTCCTCAATTCTGTAGGTATGCAGTATGAGTGCAATATGACCTGGAGTGTGTGTGTGTGTGTGTGTGTGTGTGTGTGTGTGTCCTGCTGCAGAACTCTGCTGGAATTACAGTAATCCAGGATGTTTCTTCTCCAAGACGTTCTGTGAAATTCCACATGAAAACAGAAACAGGCTCCAGTGTTAGAGAGTTAGAGAGCAGTTAGAGAGCAGAAACTAAAACTAGACTTTAACCTATTAATCGTTTACCGATAACTGACTGCCAGTAACCCACATCCATCGGCAAGAATTCATACCTTTCCTTTTTTAATACAACAGCGGCCTCTAGAGGCGAGCCGAAGCAGAGCATTATCACGAATAAGTACTTTAGTTTTTTTGTTTGTAATAAAGTTCAGTACTATTTTACATGGAATTTCCCCCCAGTATCCGCAATCGGGTTTCTGAAAGTACTATCTATGTAAGGGTGGGTCTGTGAGGGTATGCATCAGGACACACACACACACACACACACACACACACATTACAGAGAAGGTCTTTAACAGCAATAAAAGCTTTTCTCTTAAAGGGTAGGAAGGGGTAGGTCTAGAAGTGTATGTAGGCATAGATCTGGGAGGGTATGCATCAGGACACATACACACACAAACTCCAGCTCATACTTCACTCATGTCCACCTACAGGCTAAATGAAGGAAAAGCAGGTTGGAGCATTACAGAGAAGGTCTTTAAGAGCAATGAAAGCTTTTCTCTTAAATACCTTCTCTGTAATGCTCAAACCTGCTTTTTCTTCCTCAATTCTGTAGGTAGACGTGAGTGCAGTATGAGCTGGTGTGTGTGTGTGTGTGTCCTGCTGCAGGACTCTGCTGGAATTACAGTAATCCAGGATGTTTCTTCTCCAAGAAGTTATATAAAATTCAACATGAAAACAAAAACAGGCTCCAGTGTTAGAGAGTTAGAGAGCAGTTAGAGAGCAGAAACTAAAACTAGACTTTGACCTATTAATCTGTTTAGCCGATTAATCGTTCACCGATAACTGACTGCCAGTAACCCACATCCATCGGCAAGAATTCATACCTTTCCTTTTTCAATACAACAGCGGCCTCTAGAGGCGAGCTGAAGGAGAGCACTATCACAAATAAGTACTTTAGTTGTTTTGTTTGTAATAAAGTTCAGTACTATTTTACAATTTCCCCCCAGTATCCGCAATCGGGTTTCTGAAAGTACTATCCAAGCAGACAAGCTGGAGATTCAGGACAAAACCAGGTTCTGAAATGTAAACAGATGCGAACCTGATTCATGGCCGAGTTTTTATAAACCATGGAATCGTAAGTTTTACTTCTTTTATTTAGTTGACTCTTTCTGCTGTAGTAAAACACTGATGTTTATAAATGTGTATAAGGGAGTATTGTGTTAGAGTGATCTTTGCTCTTGCTCTCCTCAGCACTGGTGTTAATGAACACCAGCTGATTCTACTCTCATCAGATGATGAGCTGCTCTGATTGGCTGCTGAATGAAGCTCCAGGAGATAAAACTGGTAGAGAAGCTCAGCCTGGGGGAAGGCTGTAATACTTCCACCTGTGAAGGTGGTGGGTTCTCCTGCTTCAGAATATAAGAACACTGAACCAGAACTAATGGGGATGAATATGTGTATACTCATACCTTCTTTATTTAGGAAAACTTATTATTTATTCTCTCCTGCTCTCATTTTCAGTATTATTGGTATTAAATGTGGAGAAGGTCAAGGGGGAAATGTTTCTGCACATAAGAAGATACAAGCATTTGAAATTGTAAAGTTTTTTATTTGAGTTCAGTAAATATATCATTTAATATTTTCTCAATATATTAAAGCTCTATTTCACAATCACTGAAATGACAAAATCACAGCAACATGTTTTTGTAATACATTTTCCACCTTAAACCACTGGTTCAGATGGGGAATCATCAGAACCTGAAACCTTCACCAGACACCTGCACACTTACATTCACCAGAAAATACAAAATAATTCAGATGTGAAATATTAATTAATGCCCATGAAGGCTTCAGAGTTTGATCATGTTATCTGTAATGGTGTCGTCTTCCTCCACGTCCACTGGGATGGTCTTCCCCACCAGCTTGAAGATGTTCTCTGGTGGGATTCCTGGTGGTTCTGCTACTTTCACTCCCAGCATCTCAAGGGTTAATATGGTTCCTTTTTTCAGTGCCTTCTTCGCCACCACAGACTTCCCCAACTGAAACCAGAACAATAAGAGTTCCATTTCTATTCTAGTCCTGAAATCGCTCGTACAAACACTTCAGTGCAGAAAGAGAGACAGTAGATTTTTTTTAACTCTGTGATACTTTGTGATACTCTGAGGTATACGTTAGTGTGGAAGTTTCTGACCTTGCTGTGGCAGGAGGATTCGCAGGGCAGCATTTGTTTGACTGGAGAGCCCATCGCCAGTTCCACAGTCCGGATCTCTCGTATCAGATCTTCTAACTCAGCTGGCTCCAGCGACGCCGCATGATCGCTGCCCTTCCAGGTTTTGTCCAAGGTCACGTGGCGTTCCAGAACCTTTGCTCCCAGAGCTACAGCAGCCACAGACACACTGATCCCTCCTTCATGTCCTGAGTAACCAATTGGGATATCTGGAAATTCCTTCTGGAATTCCTGTGTTGAAAAGATGAGAACTTACATTAGATCAGAAAACAATGTTACTCCTAAACAAAAATATGCTGACGCTGCAAAAAGGGATTCTTTTAAAAGTTGCAGAAAAGCTTTACATCATTATTTTAACTTTCTCTATGCAACAGAATACAAATGCATTTAAATTATTTTCTCTCTCTCTTTAAAACCCTCTGCTACATCACAGAGCTGTACATGGGTTCTTATTGGGTTCTTTGGATGGTTAAAGGTTGCATCTGCATTTATTATTATTATTTTTGTTTTAAAATGAACTTGTGCTCTATGAAGCTCCATGAAGCGGAGTGAAAGAGCCTCACGTTGATGATGCGCAGGTTGGCGTGCTCCAAAGGCAGTGGATACGCGCTGGTGCACTGCAGGAAGGTGAATTCTGCGTTCTGCTTCTTCATCATCTGATAAACACAGCGCATGGTCTCCATTGACTGCATCCCACTGGAGATCACCATGGGACGACCTGAGGACACAAGTGAGAGTGAGAACTTCCTCAACCTGGACATCCTGATTAAGGCTAAAAGTGAACTGTTATTAAAATTTGAATAATTATAATATTAATCAGAATTTATTATAATAACTAACCAGTCGATTAATTAATCAGCTAGAATTAATAAGAATTAAGTCTTTAATCATCTACACGATGGGGATTTATACATCTCTAGGTCTGGTGTTGGTTTATGGAATATTACGGAAGAGAGGAAACACCTTTCTTGGCCAACTTCTCCAGATAAGGAATGTTGTTGGTGTCTGCTGAGGCGACTTTGAAGAAGGGGACGTTGATTTCATGCAGAAACTCTACAGCCATCTGAAAAAAAGAGAGAAAGAGAGAGATGATGATGATGATGATCATATAGGAACATTGTATTCAGTGTTAAGTCACCTGATCGTTTCAGCTCTATCTCACACCCACTCGCTTACCCACCCACCCACTCGCTTACCCACCCACC
>MU554589.1:11649687-11664888 GCA_024362625.1 Silurus asotus | reverse complement strand
ATAAAACCCTACATCTAATATCCTATAAAATAAAACTGCACCACACGGAACACAGAAAACATGCAAAAAAAATCAAATATATAAAACATTCTATCAAAAATCATTTATATGTATTTATATTTGTTAATTTATATAAATGTATGACATTTAGGCATTTAATTTCATGGCATTTTATAACATTTAAAACATGTATATATTATTATAATTATTCTATAGTTTATATTATTAGTAGTAGTATATTATATAAGATGTTTTGTTTATGACGTTACTCGGTCTATACAGTGTTACCTTACATCGTCACATAACGACGTTGCGGGCGTGTCTGAGATTCAGTGGAGTTTTGCTGGAGAGGATCAGGTGCTCATTCTGATCTGGAGAAGGAGAAGGAGAAGGAGAAGGAGAAGATGGATGCAGCATGCAGCGCGAAGAAGCGGAAAAGGAGTCCGCACAAAGCGGCGTTAATTCTGGCTCGAGGAGGGAGTAAAGGAATTCCTCTGAAGAACGTGAAGGTCCTGGCTGGAGTTCCTCTCATCGGCTGGGTGATAAGAGCATCGCTCGACTGCGAGCTCCTGGACAGGTAGGAGAGCTCAGACTCACTCACAAACCTCTTCTCCTTTCTCTCATTACCTACTTAATTAAACTTAAAACTATGACAGTGTGTGTGTTGGGACCGGCACTGAGAGTGGCTGGGGATGGTTCCCTGACCGGGAATCGAACCCGTGTCGCAGCGGTGGGAGCGCTGCGTCTTAACCACTAGACCACCATTTGAAGGCAAATATTTGACCTCCTTTCACTCAGCTACGTGTCTCTTGTTCTCAGCGTGTGGGTGTCTACAGACCATGATGAGATTGAGAGAATCGCCAAACTCTGGGGTGCACAAGTGATTCGCCGGAGTCCTGAAGTATCTAAAGATTCCTCCAGTTCACTCGACACCATCCGCGAGTTTCTCAGGCTGAGACCAGGTACAGGAACTCACAACATCAGCCTGATAAATAACCACACAAACACACAAACACACACTTAAAAATGCAACACAGTCTCATATCGATGCTGTGGATGTTGCGTGGACGCCGAGGATTCCCCCCTTCGCATCGCTTTTCGACGTAGAGGGACGGGACCCCATTTGCGGGTTAGGGTTATGGTTTGGGTTTGGGTTAGGGTTTGGGTTAGGGTTTTTGGTTAGGGTTAGGGTTAGGGTTAGGGTTAGGTTTTGGGTTTGGATTAGGGTAAGGGTTTGGGTTAGGGTTAGGGTTTGGGTTAGGGTTTAGGTTAGGGTTTGGGTTAGGGTTTGGGTTTGGGTTAGGGTTTAGGTTAGGGTTTGGGTTAGGGTTTAGGTTAGGGTTTGGGTTAGGGTTAGGGTTTGGGTTAGGGTTTAGGTTAGGGTTTGGGGTAGGGTTAGGGTTTGGGTTAGGGTTTGGGTTAGGGTTAGGGTTTGGGTTAGGGTTTAGGTTAGGGTTTGGGTTAGGGTTAGGGTTTGGGTTAGGGTTTATGTTAGGGTTTGGGTTAGGGTTAGGGTTTGGGTTTGGGTTAGGGTTAGGGTTACATTTATTATGATAGATAATACTTTATTCAGTGTACAGGACAGCGATCTGCGTTAAAAAGTGTAGCACACGGGCTCTCAACCATCTGCGTCGAAAAGCGAGGTGAAGGGGGGACCCTCGGCGTCGGACGCAACATCCAGTGAGACTCCCCTGAAAAATGGCAAATACACAACAGGAAAAAACTCCAGATGTTACACATTTCCTGAACACACGTTTCCATAATCTGTGTTCTAGAGGTGGACATTGTTTGTCACATCCAGGCCACGTCTCCGTGTCTCCACCCGTATCACATTAAAGAGGCGTTGCAGATGATCACGGAGAAGGGATGCGATTCAGTGTTCGCTGTGGTGCGCAGGCATCAGTTCCGCTGGTCCGAGGTGAAGAAAGAAGGTATGATGAAGCAGAAGCTTCATTCAGAATAAGAGAAAATTAATGAATATTGAAATCTGTACGTTAAGAAGTGTGATGAAGTTTATAGTCAACTTCTTAATTCCAGTTCTACTGAGCGCCATTTAAATATTAACATCAGATTGAGCAGATTAGTTGCAGCATTGAAAGAAATGTGTGTGTGTTTGTGTGTGTGTGTGTGTGTGTGTGTGTGTGTGTGTGTGTGTGTGTGTGTGTGTGTTGTCATGTAAAAGCCTAGCATCCCATTCCAGCTTGAATTTCCAAGATCTAAATGAAGCATGTTAATGAAGATGAATAAAATATTTGAGTATGTTGAAGTTTCATCACCTGCATTAAAAACTCATCCTGAGTTCCTGACCATACTCCTATTCTAGCTGACCAAAACCCAGTTCCCCTGAACCTGAACACCTCCAAGAGGCCACGGCGCCAGGACTGGCCAGGAGAGATCTGTGAGAACGGTTCCTTCTACTTCACCAGGAGAGAACAGCTGGAGAAGGGCTTTCAACAGGTGCACTATCCACTGATCCGAACATAACAAAGAGATAAACCCTGATTAATTCCAGTATCTGGTGCAGTCTGAGTTACTGTGTTGTTTCCTCCTCTGTGTGACGTGAAGGCCGGCAAAATCGCCTACTACGAGATGCTTCCGGAGCACAGTGTTGATATCGATGTGGACATTGACTGGCCCGTAGCAGCAGAAAGAGTCCTGAGGTAGAAACCGAAACGTTTCCTTTTCACTCACACTGCTGTGACGAGTCATTTACTGCGACCATCTTTAAACTCCTCAAAATAAATAAAGAACTGGAAAAGAAAACTTCTTCAGTTGTCCATTTGGTCTCCTCTCATCTTCAGTGTTTAAACAACTTCCTGAATTTCATTTGATTTCATTTTAAGCCTTAATGTATTTGTATGTAAAATTTGCTGAAGGTCAGATTTTTTTGAACACTTTATTCATTCAAATATCACTTAAAGCTTGAACTCCTAAAGAACCCTTGAAGAACATTTCTACCCAGTGCAGAACAAACTTCTCATCAATGTTAATCCTTTAGAACTCATCTTCTTGATATTTTGTACAATTTCAGAAAATGAATTATTCATGTTAATGATTGTTTTGATGTGATGTGATGTGATGACTGTTTCATGTTCCTTGGCAGGTTTGGATATTTTGGCCAGGTAAAACCGAGCGTGTTCAAGTTGCTGTTCTGCTCTTTCTCTGGCTGTCTAACGGATGGACAGATCTACATGTCTATCTCTGAGGAGGAGATGGTGTCCACCAATGCACAGGACCTCAGCGCCATCCGTCTTCTACAAAAAGAGAACATAGAGGTGTGACTTTTCCTTCTCTTGTGCAGAGTCAGCAATATCCTGTGTTGATTTCAGGCATCTAACAAATTTGGTCTCCTGCTTGCTTTGGTCTTCACATACCAGGTGATTCTGATCTCCTCCTGCGATGACCCGGTGTCTGAGCATCTGTCTAAGAAGCTCGCTCAGCGTGCTGGATGTGCTCTCAGTTACAGAGTCAAAAACAAACAGAGTGAGGTGAAGAGTCTGATGAAGAAGCGGAAGCTGCAGTGGAAAGATGTGGCCTACTTCGGTAAGAACTTGAGATTTCATGAGTGTCATTCTGAAGATGAGATCTTTCACAGCACTTAAACTGTTCCTGGTTTTCTTTTTTGTTGTTTGTTCTCAGGTACTGACCTGCATGACGTGGAGTGTTTATCTAAGGCTGGCTTTAGTGGCGTTCCTTCAGGAGCTCCTGCCACCTCGGTCATTGCTGCTAAATACACCTGTAAGAACGCAGCAGGTCATGGAGCTCTGCATGAGTTTGCTGATTATCTTCTGCAGCTGAAGAGGAAAGCCACCTCTGCCCCAAAGCAGGACAACATTGATAGGAGCAATTTTTAGAGCAAATTAAAGTGTGTTTGTTTCCGTGCTGCTTCTTCTGGTTTGATTTGGCTGGTGGTTTGGTGGAACATGAGCACTGATGATGATTTAGTTTGGTTATTATACTGGTAAAGCAGGATCTACTCAACAACTGTTCAGACCAGTACACCTGTGTTCTCCTGTTCCGTCTTATACAATTACTGATTTAATCAAAAGTGTGATTCACTCATTTAAGTCCTTGTAGTGATTTCCTGGTGTACAGTGTGTCCAAGCACCAAGTGTCTGATCCAATCAGAACAGAATCAGACTGGACTTTATCCTTCATTTTGTGTATTGAAATCAGCTTCTACAGTGTGACTCTGATCTGTTCTGTTCTTTGTGTATTTCTTTATTTGTGTTTATTAATTTAATAAAAATGAAGTTGAACCTTTACGAAGCTCAGGTTTGATCTTTAGTGCATCATTTTATCAAAACCAACAAAACATAACGACTGATTTTTTTTATTTCTTCACACTAAAAGATTGAGTGATTTACACATTGTGTTGTGATCTGAAGGATTTACAGGAGCAGAAAGATCAGGAAGATCAGTAGTTTCTCTCTGAGTAATGACGCTTCCACAGTTGCTCCTCTGTCACAGGTTAAGAGTTCATCCTAGACAACACCCTGTCATTTAGAGCAGATATGAACAAGATCAGCCGGACAGCTTACTGTCACATCCGTAATAAAAATCTCCTGAACTGCTCATGAACTGCTATGATGGTTCACGCACTTGTCACCTCACCATGGAATGCTGCATTCCCCTTTTATGGTCATATCTCCAGTTCTTCCACAGCTCCACTGGCTTTCTGTTAAAACAGTGCATTGAATATGAAATCCTGCTTTTTGTTTATGAGACTTTACATAATCAACATGTTCATCTGACCTTCTTCTGAAATATACTCCTCACACTCTTCGATCAACAACCTCATCCAACGTAGTTCTGTAGTTTCTATTGAATATAAGGCATCTATAAATAACGTATCATTATATTATTATTATTATTATTATTATTAAAGAATAAAATAAGTTATAAACAGCTGCATCATGATAAATATAAGTGATTCTGGCCCTGTACAGATAAACGTGTTTTTCCTACATTTGGCTGAAACCCTGATCCACAGAAGACCTACAGAAGTTCTTTTATCTCTTTTCTGTTAATGAATAAATCAACTCAATTCTATTCATGTTTATTTTTATAGAGCTTTTAACAATGAACATTGTCTGAGAGCAGATTTACACACATACTGTGGAGATAAAAGTGAAGCTGTTCTTTACAAACTTAGTGAACGATTAATGTATAAATCAACACTCGTTCACTAAATTACACACTTAGGATGCATAAAACTTTGCTCAGAGGAATTTCTTCATTGTGGACTTGCAAATGTGAGATATTTTGTCTCTACCAGAAGAACTTGTGTAAGAAGGAGAACAGGGGAGAAGATGTGATCAGAATCCCTCACCCACACACACATGGAGGTGGAAGCTTGATGGTTTTGGGTTGTTTTGGAACAGAGAAGGTTGGAGATTTATTCTGGAAAGTGAAAGGAACCTGAGCCCACATGGCGCCGAAACGCACGTCTGAAGAACAAGCGCAGATCAAAAATAGATTTTTATTTAAATCAATAAAAACTGAATCAAAACATTATTTTATCTGAACATTGTGAGGTGTTTCTGTAGTGTTTAAAGTGTGTTTTATTAAGATAAGTTTATAGAAGGTCTTAAACCACTCTGGACCATCAACTACACGCTGTACAACTAAAAGTATGTACACCCCTGACCATAAAATGGTCTAGAACATAAACCGTGGGCATTTATTTGGAGAAGCTTGAACAGATTTCACTCTTCTGAGAAGGATTTACACTGTGTGGAATTTAGATGATTTAACCACAGAAGCTTCACTAAGGTTCTATGTTTTCTCAGAAGTGTTCAGTGGTGTTGAGAAGGTCAGGGCTCTGAACAGGACACAACAGTCTTTAGTTTGTCTTTAATTTCTGAATTTTACTGGTTGTTTAGAAGAAACTGCTCCAGCAGACATGTGGACATATCCTCACAGACCTTCACTGCCTCAGGACAAAGAAGCAGAACGAGGATGGTACAGTTTTATTTATCAGTATCACCACTGTAATGTCAGTTCTGAAGATACCCACATGTCACCACAGAGAATTATTGTGAAGAACTTTATCTTTAATCTTCACTCGTCACACCAGAACATGATTTGCATTCACTCACATCCATTCTCACAGTTTATCTCGCTAATCTGTTTCTTTTCTTTCTGTCTCATGGTTTATTTGTTTGATTATCAGCTCTGTGTCTCGCTCTGTTGATACTCTGACCTCTGCTCTGGATTCCTTTCCAATATAACACCAAATTCTTCTGAGCACCAATCAGACCTGATGTTAAGACTTTAAGATCTGATTTTTCCTTCAGTTGAAGTTCAAAGATCCCAAAACTTCCACAGACGTCCACTTAAAAAATGTTTAAAGCCGGGAATGTTCTAGATTCCATCTACAGAGACTGGAATGGTTTCTTTACACACCTTATTAAAAACCATCAGTTTTCGACCATTAAAGCCATTACCAAGTGGTTTCCATTAAATCATGCATTTGTGAAAATTAAAGAATTATATTCAAACCCCAATATAATCTGGAGGTTTAATGAAGTTTAGTAAATAAATGTGATTTATAAACTATCCGAGATGTTCTATTGGTGCTTGTTGGTATCAGGTATAACATACCACCTATGGAAGGCAACACATTCCCAGAACAAACCATCCCATCATTAATACCATTTCCATTAGAGACATTAAAACATTATACATTTAATGGAGATCTGGTGTACCATTGTTGTTTTATCTCAGAGTTGTTCAGTGGGGGTGAGATCAGGTTTCTGTGCAGGACTTTCAGACCGTCATTGTGTTAGGACATTGAATGAGAATGAGGATAGTCTTGTTATTATTATAAAAATCATCAACTTGATAGCCCACATTCAGCTAATAGAATTATTATTGGAAGACTAAATAAATAAATAAATAACCTGCCCGATTTATCCAAATTTCACACTAAACCCATAACTGCTAATGATCTTAATAAAATGGCTAATAACATAGACCTTATCCTCACTAGCACATTAGACACCGTTCCCCCATCCGGTTAAAAACGTTTAGAGAACAAGCACCTGCATCTTGGTATAATAGTCATACGCATGCCCTCAAGAGAACAGCACGTAATCTGGAGAGAAAATGGAGGAAAACTAAATTGGAGGTATTTAGAATTGCGTATAAAGACAGTATGCTCAGCTACAGACGGGCGCTAAAAGCTGCTAGAGCTGAACATCTGAGCAAACTTATAGAAAACAACAAACACAATCCCAGGTTCCTTTTCAGTACTGTAGCTAAACTAACTACAAATCAGGGCTCTGAAAATTGTGTTCCATCACAGTTTAGTAGTGACGACTTTATGAATTTCTTTACTGAAAAAATAGATAACATTAGAAAAACAATTGTGGCAGTTCAACCTCTAAAACCATCTCCTGAGACAGTGTTACCTTCAACTCCACAACTCCACTGTTTTACATGTACAGGACAGGAAGAGCTGTATGATCTTATCACCAAAACCAAATCAACAACATGTCAGTTTGATCCCATTCCAACTAAACTACTGAAGGAAGTGTTCCATACAGCTGGTGAGCCTCTTCTAAATATTATTAACTCCTCACTTTCTTTAGGTCACGTCCCTAAACCCCTCAAGTTAGCAGTTATTAAGTCCCTAATTAAAAAACCTCATCTGGATCCAAACACACTATCGAATTACAGACAATTTCAAATCTCCAATTTATGTCTAAGATTTTAGAAAAGATTGTCGCTGCCCAGTTCTGTTCCTCCTTACAAGAGAACAAGATCTTTGAAGAATTTCAGTCAGGTTTCAGGCTCCATCATAGCACAGAAACTGCCCTAGTTAAAATCACTAATGACCTGTTTTTAGCTCAGACCAAGACTTCATCTCGCTGTTAGTTTTACTAGATCTTAGTGCTGCATTCTACACTATAGACCATGATCTTCTCCTGGATCGCTTACATCGGCATTCAGGGACAGGCATTAAGCTGGTTTAAATCCTACCTGTCTGATCGTTACCATTTCGTAGATTTAAATGGAGAGCTATCCAGGCTAATGCTAGTGAATTATGGCGTGCCACAAGGTTCAGTTCTAGGACCCCTGCTCTTCACAATATACATGCTTCCCTTAGGAAATATTATAAGGAGGCATGGAATTAGCTTCCAATGTTATGCTGATGATACTCAGCTATATATTTCATCTAAACCAGACGATACACTCAATTAACCCGGATAACTGAGTGTGTTAAGGAAATAAGAGATTGGTGGACCCATAATTTTCTACTTTTCAATTCTGATAAGACGGAGATTTTGCTCATCGGCCCAAAAACTAGTATACAGACGCTCCAGCATCTCAACCTGCATTTAGACGGATGTTTTGTAACCACTATTTCAACAGTAAAAGATCTGGGTGTTATTTTAGAGCGACTAATCTTTTAAAAATCACATCAACCATGTTACAAAAACAGCTTCTTCCACCTTAGAAATATTTCTAAGCTAAGAAACATGTTATTTATATCTGATGCAGAGAAGCTCGTCCATGCGTTCACTACCTCCAGAATAAACTACTGTAATGCATTACTAACCCCAGATGAGAAGATCTTCTCATCCCTACACTGGCTTCCTGTTAAGTTTCTAATCGTCTACACACTACTGCTTCTTACCTACAAAACACTAAATAGTTTATCTCCATGTATCTCCAGTCTTTTAACACGCTACAATCCGCCACGCTCCCTGAGATCTCAAAACTCTGGACTTCTAGTAGTTCCTAGATCTTATCTGAGTTGAGGAGAAGAAAGTTATTAAGCATCCACTGTCTAATGTCCTTTACACACTCCTCAACATTGTTAAGCTGATCTCTCTCATCTGGCTTTGCTGAAATATACAGTTGTGTATCATCAGCATAGCAATGGAAGTGAATCCCATGTTTATGTATAATTTCACCAAGAGGCAGCAGATAGAAAGAGAAAAGCAGTGGGCCTAAGACAGATCCTTGCGGAACACCAAACTTTACCTCAGAGAGTGTCGAGAACTCACCATTTTCATCAACAAACTGATAGCGATCAGTCAGATAAGACCTGAGCCAAGAGAGAGCTGTTCAAGTCACCACCTATTAATGCTTTGTGTAAAGAATTAGCTAAATTTGTTATGAAATCTGCAAATTCTATGAGAAAATCAGATTCGGGCCCCTGGGGGTCTATAAATAATATTTAATGGAATTGACTGACTAGACATATTTTTGGATACTAAATATTTTATGTTTGTGTAAAGAACTTTTAATGTTTTACATTTGTGTCTAGCTTTTTCTGCGACACTTAGATTATTATTATAAATAGCTGTGACTCCGCCTCCTCTGCCATTTAGACAGGGTTAGTGTATGTAACTATACCCAGGAGGACTCGCTTCATTTAATGCTACATATTCATTCGATTTAATCCACGTTTCTGTCAAACACATTATATTAAACTCCTGGTCGTTAATAATTTAATTTATAGTCACCGATTTTGATGTAAGAGATCTAATATTCAACAATCCTGTCTTCAGGTCAGAGGTGCTGCTGTGTGTTCAGTCCTATTTGATTTACAGTTGTAGCTGTAATGAGGTGTTTATTTCAAAAGCGTAATGAAAATGAAGCTTTATTTTGATTCATTCAGTCGGTTTTCCTTTGCAAACATCAGCAGCTGTTAATTTAACTCCTAAATGTTGGAAGTGACCATGGGATCAGGTGATAGTCCATGAATAAGTGTGAGAACTTTATAGGGCTTTTATAGATACCATTTTAAAGGCCTCTGCTTCACCTCAGGCCGATATTTACCTGATCTAATATTATATTGAGTATTATTTTGAATCATTTTATATGACGGACAGCAGGAATGTTGATACACTTGAGCAGACCCTCATGGTGGCAAGACAAGAAAAGAGGAATCAAATTTGTGTTTATTGTGTTTTTATTGTCTTTTATTGTGTTTTATTAGTCTAATTTTTATCTGTATCAGCAATGAGGTTAACAGAAAATACATGGACCATGGATTTGGAAGGACACCAAACACCAATTGAAAGAACGTTCCTGTTAGACCTGTCAGACCATCCTAAACATGCTGACAGACCTTCACTGCCTCAGGACAAAGAAGCAGAACGAGGATGGTACAGTTTTATTTATCAGTATCACCACTGTAATGTCAGTTCTGAAGATACCCACATGTCACCAGAGAGAATTATTGTGAAGAACTTTATCTTTAATCTTCACTCGTCACACCAGAACATGATTTGCATTCACTCACATCCATTCTCACAGTTTATCTCGCCAATCTGTTTCTTCTTTTTCTGTTTCATGGTTTATTTGTTTGATTATCAGCTCTGTGTCTCGCTCTGTTGATACTCTGACCTCTGCTCTGGATTACTTTCCGGTATAACACCAAATTCTTCTGAGCACCAATCAGACCTGATGTTAAGACTTTAAGATCTGATTTTTCCTTCAGCTGAAGTTCAAAGATCCCAAAACTTCCACAGACGTCCACTTAAAAAATGTTTAAAGCCGGGAATGTTCTAGATTCCATCTACAGAAACTCGAATGGTTTCTTTACACACACCATTAAAAACTCTGTGTATTGTGTGTATTGTGTGTATTGTGTGTATTGTGTGTACTGTGTGTAAATGTAAATGTAATTGTGTGTTATAATTACAGTACATCTCTACAGAGCTGTTGGAATTTTCCAACTAATGAACACAACAGAAAACAAGTTTCTAAGAAGGATTTATTGTGTATTCACTCAGAGGTGAGACAAAACAGTGTCTTTATTTCATCCTGTCATCACTCATTACACCAAAACACGTTGTTTTGCATTCTTTTATAATCCACACCAACAGTTTGACATGCAAATGTTCTTGATGTTACTGGATTTCTGAGTCGTGTTCTGGACTCCAGTGTGAGTGTTTTATTGAGTTAACACCAACAACTTCATAATTAGTAGATAATAGTAGATATTATTAGTAGTCAGACACAAGAAAAGTTACTTCCCCAGGCAATCCACCTCATGAACATGTAAATGCTCTTCTTATTGTGCAAATAAAATATAACAAAGAAATACATATGAAAATAATATCTGCAATACCACATTTATTTATTTATTTCTGTATTTTTCTGCACAATAATGACTTTTTATTTATTTATTTATTCTTAATTTTTTATGTGCTCTTATTTTTCATTACATTGAATTGCTGCAATATTCCAAGAAATTCTATTCCCTAAATAAATAAAACTGGAAGTTCTCAGTTCTAGTAAAAGGTATGCTATAAACAGCGCTTTGTATTTTATTGATATTATTAAAGTCATTCATCAGTTCACTCACAACAAACAAAGTGAGACTATTTAATGTCCCTGAAAGGGTTCAGTTCTGGAGGTGAGAAGAAGCATGTTTGTGTTTCAAACTGTCATGGAGTCTTCACTCATCACTTGTTACACCAAACATCATTAGCATTCCCTCATATTGACCTACAGTTTACCATGCAAATCATCTTCCTTCTCCTCCTGGTTTTCCTGGTTTTATTGTTTAATGTTCTTGTCACCTACACCTAGATTATCACCTTATATCCTAATTCTGTATTAGAATGTGAGTAATAGAATTGTGAACATGTTTTATTATAAAATTAAACACTCGAGTCTTTAACTATGAGCTCAAACGTTTCTGAAATATTATGAGAAATTTCAGACTAAACCCATCCCACTTCATTCTACTGAAGTTCTAATCATTTATAATGAGATTGTGCGTGTGTGTGTGTGTGTGTGTGTGTGTGTGTGTGTGTGTGTGTGTGAAACACCAGCTGTGAAGATGCCTCTCATTGTTCTTCATTGTACTGTAAAACTCAACAGAGAATCTAATGGAACCTGTTTGTTTCTGACTCAATACTGGAAAGAATTTTCTTTGTAAAGCAGTGAAACTTCTATTGTGTTGTTGTCAAACAAAATATTTCTAACAACAATAAGTCTTTATTCAGGATGAAGAAACACCAGCTATCGAGAATTAAATTAATTTCAATTAATATTTATTCGTATTGAGCTTTTAATAATGAACATTGTCTCAGAGCAGTTTCACACAGATCATGTGGAGATAAAAATAAATAAGATGTTCTTTATAAGTGTAGGTTTGTCCCTGATGAACAAGCAGATAAACGATGTTGAGGTGCAGTAATGGAGTTCAGATGCAGACTGTAGTCCTGAGTCAGTGTAGCAGACTGTTTATATTAACTACAGTTTCAATCTAAATCCTCAGAGCTCCTGTGTTTCTCCGTAATTTCACGGATCCCCAGGTTGTAGATGTGAAACATCACCAGCTACACAGAGGCAGACCAGGACAACGTGGGTAGATCATGAAACAGACATGAGGGATTTCTGGGATAAGAAACATCTGCCCCCTGCTGTAGTCTTCATTATTTGAGGTACCAACAAATAGCCTGCACCTTTTGATCTAAGTAGGTGTGGAGGATCATCCTGGTACAGAAGTTCACTCAGATACTGCAGCGTGAGAGCGTTAAGTGCTTTATACGTCAGTAGTAGTGTTTTATAATCAGTGTGAGATGGAATTGGGAGCAATGTAGATGATTAAAACAGGGCTGATGTGATCATATGTTCTAGATCTAGTGAGGACTCTTGCTGCTGCATTCTGAACTAACTGAAGCTTATTTCTGCACGAACTCCAACACCCAGACAGTAAAGCGTTACAGTAGTCTAATCTAGATGGTACAAAAACATCTACTAGTTTGCTAGGAGGAATAACAGACAATCATGAAGCAAAACTGTTGTTTTTATTTATCACCTGAGTTTACAAAGGTCATGGACACGTGTGGAATCCATACAAAATTCTATATCATTTAATTGAATTCATTTTCATTAGTTTTGCGCTTTTAACAGTGAACATCATCTCAAAGCAGCTTTACACAGTTAATGTGGTGATAAAACCTAAACCTGAACCTGAACCTGAACCTGAACCTGAACGTTCCCTTCACACCAGAGTAAGAGATGAAGTGATTTGAAAGTGTGGAAAGGAATGTCATTCTTCAATAATCTGAGAAAGCACATAACTGCCAAAACACACTGCTGAAAGTGACACAAACTCCAAACATGGCTGCTCTGGACTCCAACTCTCCACACACATGCACTACAACATTCACCATCACGCTGAAACTGATACACCACACCTGTCTTCACTCACGTGCTCACTTACAGCCACAGTGGAGCAGAACGTGATTTATTCAGATCATCGTGAACTACAGGTATACGCTCGCTTTCTTCCACTAGCGTACCCAGGAATCACAAAGTGGGTGGGCCCAGAGAAAAACAGGTGGGCCCAGAGAAAAACAGGTGGGCCCAGAGAAAAACAGGTGGGCCCAGAGAAAAACAGGTGGGCCCACACCAGCGTTTAGAGCATAAGCCTGTATGTCTTCATAATCAGTGTTAATAACATTTAAATGGTGACTTCCTCTCTCACACACACACACACACACACACACACACACACACGCATCTGACAGACGCAACACAACACCATCAGTGAATCAGCAGTAAAGTAGTGGACGGAATGTAAAAACAATGGTCCGACTCAGCGTTTACATAAACCACATGAAGCTAATCACAGTGACTTGGAAACCACATCACAGGGAAATGAATTAGCTGACATGTGATTATAACAGGAGATGATGTATTTATTTGTACACTGGCATGCAGAGGAGGTTGACATTGGAAAATGGAACACAGCTTCATCAAATGTATACAGCATGTGCTTGTTGAACATCTCTCTCCAAAACCATGGACATTAATATGGAGAAGTTTCCTTCACGACTGCTAGAATAGCTTTTTGATGTGTGGAACATGAATGTGGGAAATTTAGATGATTTCACCACATGAGCTTTACTGAGGTTCAGTGTGTCTGAGAAGGTCAGGAATCTGTGCAGGACTCCTGAGATCTTGTAGAAGTTGTTTAGTTTGTTTAGACCTGTAGACCTGTAGACCTGTAGACCTGTAGACGTGTAGAACTGTAGACCTGTAGACCTGTAGACCTGTAGACCTGTAGACCTGTAGAACTGTAGACCTGTAGACCTGTAGAACTTTAGACCTGTAGACCTGTAGACCTGTAGAACTGTAGACCTGTAGACCTGTAGACCTGTAACACTGTAGACCTGTAGACCTGTAGACCTGTAGACCTGTAGAACTTTAGACCTGTAGACCTGTAGAACTGTAGACCTGTAGACCTGTAGACCTGTAGACCTGTAGAACTGTAGACCTGTAGACCTGTAGACCTGTAGAACTGTAGACCTGTAGACCTGTAACACTGTAGACCTGTAGACCTGTAGACCTGTAGACCTGTAGACCTGTAACACTGTAGACCTGTAGACCTGAAGACCTGTAGACCTGTAACACTGTAGACCTGTAGACCTGTAGACCTGAAGACCTGTAGACCTGTAGACCTGTAACACTGTAGACCTGTAGACCTGTAGACCTGAAGACGTGTAGACCTGTAGAACTGCAGAACTGTAGACAAGCCTTCACCTACCATCACTGAATAAGGATAATGACACTGAATAACGATGGTCTGTATTTTATATCAAGATCATTAGTGAAGACAGAAAACGATCACCTACATTAATATGTCACCATCATACTGCCTCTGCTCGTCTCAGCTCATAGATGCTCCTCAGACCTTAATGATCTGAGCTCACACGAAGTTTCACTTGTCACCTTTATAACAATGATTTTATTTTTTCATTGCAGTATTTAAAACCCATATTTTATTCACAATAAAACATAGCAAATGTTAAAAGTAGGGAAATTTTCCATTTTAAGGAGAAAATCAGGTCATATTCAATTAAACTCAAAGGGGAACCTCACCCTCACCCCCAAGATCTTTTCATTCAACAACCCTGAAGGAGAAGAAAGAAAGAAGGTTTACAGGTTAAACTGGATGTAAGAGAATGTTTCATGTTTAGGTGTGTGAGTGATGAGTGATGCCTCACACATACCCCACACTCTTACCCCTCCCCCTCCCCTCACTCTTACCCCTCCCCCTCCCCTCACTCTTACCCCTTACACATACCCCTCACCCCCTCACTCTTACCCCTCACACATACCCCTCACTCTTACCCCTTACACATACCCCTCACTCTTACCCCTTACACACACCCCTCACTCTTACCCCCCCCCCCCCCCCACCCACACAAAAAACACTTT
>MU554589.1:11629128-11646240 GCA_024362625.1 Silurus asotus | reverse complement strand
GTTTTTAAACATTATATTATTTTCTCTCTCTCTCTCTCTCTCTCTCTCTCTCTCTCTCTCTCTCTCTCTCTCTCTCTCTCTCTCTCTCTCTCTCTCTCTCCCCGAGGCTAGGGAGTCCGTTTGTGAAATAATTTTAGAGCCCTATGATTTTGTAGATACGGGAAGTGCGGATGGAATGCTGAGTTTCCTGAATAATGTCAAATCGGAGTCTGGGTTTCATCTGCTGCACAACCTGAAACACGAGGAGCAGATAAACACATGAAATCCATCTTATCTTCTTAAAAAAAAAGATCGTCAGATACACACACACACACACACACACACACACACACACACACACACACTCAAAAGTCTTTACTACAAATAACCTGCTGTGTTCTGAAGATAAAAACTCTCACGTTTGGAACAACATGAAGGTGTGGAAATGACAGGATGTTCATGCTTTGATTGAAACAGGTATTTAATATTCACTGTAATGTAAACGTGTAATAATATTAATAATAATAATAATAATAATAATAATAATAATAATAATAATAATAATATTAATAATAATAATAATAATAATCCTCTAAAAGCTTTAAAAAATAAATAAAATTATAAATGCAGTGATATAAAAATGAGAGAATGTAAGTTTTGGTGTTGATTCAGACTGAATTGTGTTTGGTGTCATTGTGAAAGTATTTATTTTCATGTAGATACAAATAGTTTCAACTGCATATCAGAATAAAAACTGCATGTGCTTCATTACTGTTAGAATCACGAGCAGTTACTGGAAAATGTTCTTCCTGTAATGACCCGAAAGCAGCCTGATGTAGGAGACGTGGCCACACCCTGACCCTCACCTGTCGGCAGGTGTGTGTGTGTGTGTGTGTGTTGTACTGTATTGTGTGTGTGCAGTAGGTGGGGCAGCGTGTTGGGGCTGAGAGGCAGATGTTAATGATGATGATGATGTTTATTTATTTTCTCTCTTTTATCTTAAGAACGAAGTTGCTGTTGTCTGGTTTCAGTAATGTGACTTGTTGACGTCATCAGTGTGGTTTTAGTGTTATTATAATAAAGTCCTTCCTCATTTAACACCTGTGTTATTTTATTGTTCTTTTTTCTACGTGTCTTCTCCGCGGCCGAAATGTTTTGGGCTGTAATGTCACTACGCCACCTATCGTCGGTGAACAGATTAATAACATTTGTATCTGCAGTCATAAACATTCATTTTGTACTATGACTTTCACAATTAAGTGTTCATTTATTTTGGTTATTGTTTTGTAAGTTTAACTTGTTTATTTTTATAATTCAACATTTTTTATAACGTACATTTGACTGGTAGACTAAAGTTTTAGATTTTTAAGATTGATGTGATTTTTTTGTTTTGGGTTAATTTAATACATATCCCATCAGACTTAGTGGTACAGTAGGTTTGTGCAAGAAGTTTCCACTTTTAGTCTATAAGCAGGCATGAGTGTATTTTGTATATTTATCCTTTTTATTCAGTTCTACGGTGTTGGTGTTGGTGTTGATGTTTTGGTGTTGATGTTTTGGTGTTGATGTCGGTGTTGATGTCGGTGTTGATGTTTTGGTGTTGATGTTTTGGTGTTGATGTCGGTGTTGATGTTGGTGTTGATGTCGGTGTTGATGTTTTGGTGTTGATGTTGGTGTTGATGTCGGTGTTGATGTTGGTGTTGATGTCGGTGTTGATGTCGGTGTTGCTGTCAAGTTTAATAAACGTCAGTAAAAGAACCTCGGCCTTCGGATTGTGACTAAGGGCGGCATAACATTTACTCAGAGAAATAAAACCAGCTACTCAGTGACCTTGTCGTCAAGAAATGTGAAAATATTTGGAAATGCGTATAATAAAAGCTGTAAATTCCCAAATTCATCTGGAATCGTTCAGTCATGCTGGAGATTAAACATTTTGGTTCAGGTAGATAAAAATGACCCGGAGTGCTGGAGATTATTTTATTATCTCATGTTAAGAAATGGAATGGAATGCACTAAGATGTAGAATAGGTTTCAGGGTGTGAGTAGATTTAACCTGTTATACACCTCTTCTGCCACTAGGGGGCAGTGAGCACTAAAAGAGAAACGAGCTCCTAATAAACAGCAGGCGTTTCAGAGCTCATGAAAAACACGCACACTTTTTTAGCCGTACAGTTTTATTTGTAACCTCAACTCCCTCTCAACTCTCGTGTTAAAATGTTCGTGCAAAACTTCTAAAAGGATTTACACCAAAGAGCTTCTTGTCAGCTGTAAGATTCCAGACAGAGCATCTACAAAGGTATGATTTGACCTTCTCCACTTCCATCCTGCAGATCAGCTTCTCTGTTCAGATTTTACTTCTCAAAGTCCCTGAAATCCCCAAAGTTCATGTGTGCATTTGTAAAGCATGGAATCCCTGATTCCTGAAGTTGTCACAGATAATGTTCCACAGTTTGTAAGTACTTGCTTCAATCTAGTTGGACGTTCAACTGGTCAACATCTAGTCCAGGATGAAACCCTCAAGCAAATGGACAAAATAAAAAAGATTTACAGGCCATAAAAAACATGCTGTGGAATAAACATGGAGGTCAAAAAGACCTTTATATTGCTCTTCTTAAATATAGAATCATACCAGTGGGTGAAAGAAAACTGCGCACTTTACAGATCTTTATGGGCCAACCAGAGGTCAGCTATTAGACCATACAAATGTTCAGAAAGCTCTAAAGCACAGGCAGTAGAAGCAGAAATGATACTGGGACTAGTCGGAGTTGATGGCCACCTGCAGCAGGGAAGAGAGGAGATTCCTGGATCTACAAATTACTGATTATGTTCCTGCTGTAGATTCAAAACTCCTGCAGATACCTCACACATCATAGGGCATTGGTGGTTTAGTGGTTAAGGTTCTGGGTTACTGATCAGAAGGTCAGAGGTTTAAGCCCCAGTATCGCCAAGCTGCCGCCCTTGTGTTCCAGGAGAACCTTCGAAGGTAGGTAGTCTATATTACTGCTGAAACATTGTGTTTCTCACCACTAGATGGTGCTGTTTTACCGATTATCCTGCTCCTGATACCGAGTACGCAGCAAAAAAAAAACACAGTCTTGAAAAACAGACGCGTGAGCACGCTGAATAAGTCTGATATTAAAATAAAATAAAAATCTTACAATCAGTTTATCAAGAACAAATGTGTGTTTATTGTATGTGTTTATGACAAAGAGTGAAGTTTATAAACATGCAAAACAGAAATATTAACAGAAGTGCACACTGTTAGAGTATATATATATATATATAAACATACATACTTACATCCACCCCCACTGTGTGTGTGTGTGTGTGTGTGCGTGTGTATATAGATATACTGTATATACACCATGTACACACGCACACACACACACATATCAGTGATACAGTGTAGATTCATTACAGTCACAGATGAAACCTTATTTTCTTCATGTCATTTCTCTGTATGAATTAAATGTTGAATAAATATACAATGCATTGTTTTTCTCCTTTTTACTCCTCAGACATCATTTTGATCAGGTTCTCCTTGTCGATCTTGAAAAGCCTCCAACCCTCCTCCAGCGAGAGATCGTTCGCGCCGCGACGTTTATAAAACTCGATGGATGGTTTGTTCCACTCGGCCACGATGAAGTGCAGACTGCTGCAGCGAGACTTCACAGCCGTCTGGGAGAGAAACACAAACCCCACAGAAACATGTTACAGAGGTGAAGGAGACGAGGAACCCGACATCCTCACTGCAGGTCAGAGCTTCACAACACTTCATCACTGTTACTATAGCAACCAATAAACTCTACATTAAGACCAGCTTTTGGAGGATCAAGTGTGTGTAGGGGCAGGTTTAGTGTGTGTGTGTGTGTGTGTGTGTACAATAATCTGATAATAGGTGAGATTAGAGAGGAAGAGCTTAATGGAAGATCTCATGATGCTGCTCGCTGCAAAATTTCACATTTTTACATTTTACACTCAAACTAAACCCTGAGTTAAATCAACACACACACACACTCAGGCCCAAGCAAAACATCAGTGTTACACAACAGGAAGTTACAGGACACACAGACGAGTTGAGTCGTGACTCTGCAGATTTGTATGAGATTTTCTGTAATTAAAGATTAACTCCATCAATAACCATCTTGGTGCAGGAGCACACACCTTTATCTTATCACTTCACCTTTACACAGGTGTGTGTGTGTGTGTGTGTGTGTGTGTGTGTGTGTGGACAGATTTTGTGCCATAATCCAGTACAATATTAAGGCAAAACTGTACTGAGGTTCAGACACTCACATGACTCAGGAACCGCAAGATTTCTGACCCGATTCCAAAACCTGTAGAAAAAAAAAATTAGTATCAGGGCACAAACACAAAACCCTCGTGTGTGTGTGTGTGTGTGTGTGTGTGTGTGTGTGTGGACAGATTTTGTGCCATAATCCAGTACAATATTAAGGCAAAACTGTACTGAGGTTCTGACACTCACATGACTCAGGAACCTCAAGATTTCTGACCCGATTCCAAAACCTGTAGAAAAAAAAATTAGTATCAGTGCACAAACACAAAACCCTCACACACACACACACACACACACACACACACACACACACACTTCCTGTGTTATATCAGACAGCCATGTAGTGAGAACGATGTGATGTTTCTGGGAGTTTATCCAGAATAATACAATGATCTAGTGGAAGGTGTGAGGTGTTACAGGATGTTGGTGTAGATGTGGAGGTGAAATGTAGAAAATGGTGAAAGGCCTCACACATAGCCGTGTTTTATCACCGTATACCATGATCACTTCCCATAACTCTTCACTTTCATTACGCTGTTTATATCCGTCTCATTACATCTACAGATCTGCTCCTCCGAATCACACACACAGATAAAGAAGTGCCTGAAGATTCCATTCATTTACATGAGAGACAGAAAGTAGGTGTGCGTCTGTGTCCTGTCTTTTACTGATAATGAAGCTGTCTGCGTTATTCCTGGTGCTGTTTTTCATTTGAACATTTTCTTCTCCTTAAATTCATCTTGTGCCTCGAGCAGTTTATCAAAATCCCATTATTCACAATAGAAGTTCCACAACAAACAAAACTCCTCCATGGAGATCAGTGAGGTCATTAGGAAATTTGTACAATCACTGTCTCACTCTGGATGGAACTGGATGTTACTATGGTTACTGGTGTTTATAAGCAGTGCATTGAAACTGAACTTCCAGCCAATCACAATCCACTATTCACACATGAACTTCCAGCCAATCACAATCCACTATTTACACCTGAACTTTCGGCCAATCACAATCCACTATTCACACATGAACTTCCAGCCAATCACAATCCACTATTCACACATGAACTTCCAGCCAATCACAATCCACTATTCACACCCGAACTTCCAGCCAATCACAATCCACTATTCACACCCGAACTTCCAGCCAATCACAATCCACTATTCACACCCGAACTTCCAGCCAATCACAATCCACTATTCACACCTGAACCTCCAGCCAATCACAATCCACTATTCACACCCAAACTTCCAGCCAATCACAATCCACTATTCACACCTGAACCTCCAGCCAATCACAATCCACTATTCACACCCAAACTTCCAGCCAATCACAATCCACTATTCACACCTGAACCTTCAGCCAATCACAATCCACTATTCACACCCGAACTTCCAGCCAATCACAATCCACTATTCACACCTGAACTTCCAGCCAATCACAATCCACTATTCACACCTGACCAGGCTGTAATTGGACATGATTTCTAGACTAAACTCCCTCCTACAGGTAAAAGCTACAACAGGTGTGTAATGTCTCTGAGAGTGTGCGCTGGGTCTTTAGATCTGAAACACTTAACCTCAAGACATGATCTTTTATGAAGATGTAGCACTCTCACTCTAAACCTCGGAACCTCATACCTCGGAACTCCTTCATGACATAAAAGTCCTCCAGGTAGAGCAGCTTCCCGATCCAGGGGTCGTAGGTGAAGTAGTACATGGCGAAACCGACCACTGTGTGACCTGATGGGAGAGGAAACGCTACACTCAGGACGTCAAATGTACCACCGAGATTTTTCTCAGAATTCCACATGGTGTTAGGGTGTGTTAATGTGTGTCCGTTTGTGATTTGAAGGTTTGGGAATCAGGGTTCTGTGCAGCACCACCAGTTTATCATTGAGATCAGTGATGTGGAGTGAGGATGTAAAAGGGGTTCATTCTGGGGGCAGATGTTGGTGTTATGTGAAGGTTGGTGAAGTCTCATGTGTTCTTTAATTCTTACCTGTGTGTTAATGTGTAAGTTACACTACTGTAACCATCATTCAGTTACCTCCCCGCCCACGCATGTACACCAAACACACGGTGTACACCGCAAAGCAAGAGACTGTAGCCTGAAGACATAAATTACAGAGTGGAGGTTTTATATTCTTTTTCTTTTTCTTTTTTTTAAACATGAAGTTAAAAACAATGGACATGTTTACTGAGGGTTAAAGATCTGTGAGACTTTATTTCTGCTTTCTGTGGAAAAAAAACAACATGGCATGCTGAGAACTTGAAGACCAAAAAAAAAAAAAAAGGAATTACAATTAAACAAAGAAGAAATGGAAAATAGTGAGCCCCCGGTCTGAAAGAAAGATCTATTTTATGTGAGTTTGAGAACCTAGCTGTGATAACCGGAGGTCACATGACCTACCGCTGGCGCTCTGCTGCTCTCTCGGCACTTCAGCCACGACGCACTGATAGAAAGGATGATCCCCGAAACCATCCTCCAAAAGATCTGCACATAAACCACATTCACATCAGGGCTCACAAGCTCCACCCTCACACTCCTCCAATGTGTTATTTATTTATTTACTGTAGAAATGTAGGAATTTATTGCTTATATTTTGATGACTATTTCAGAAGCATGTAGTCAGAACACACACACTATTAGTGTTAGTCTGATTTCTGTCCTGTTAAGGAGGAAGTTCAAGTTTTAATGTTTCCCCTGAACTGTGAATCAGTGAGAGGAACATAAACCCAAACACATGACAAGATGTTCAAATGTTATAGTTTTAAATACAAAAATACACACTAAAGGAGAACACACACCCCAACACTACACACCCACTAACCCTTCATCACCCAACACTACACACCCACCAACACTACACACCCCAAAACTACACACCTCAACACATCCAACACACCCACTAACCCTACACCCCCAACACATCCAACACACCCACTAACACCACACACCCCAACACTACACACACCCCAACACTACACACCCACTAACCCTTCACCACCCAACACTACACACCCACCAACACTACACACCCCAAAACTACACACCTCAACACATCCAACACACCCACTAACACTACACACCTCAACACATCCAACACACCCACTAACACTACACACCCCAACACTACACACCCACTAACCCTTCACCACCCAACACTACACACCCACTAACCCTTCACCCCCAACACTACACACCCACTAACCCTTCACCACCCAACACTACACCCCCACCAACACTACACACCCCAAAACTACACACCTCAACACATCCAACACACCCACTAACCCTACACCCCCAACACTACACACCTCAACACATCCAACAAACCCAATAACACTACACCCCCCAACACTACACACCTCAACACATCCAACAAACCCAATAACACTACACACCCCAACACCACACACCTCAACACATCCAACACACCCACTAACACTACACACCCCAACACTACACACCTCAACACATCCAACAAACCCAATAACACTACACACCTCAACACATCCAACACATCCACTAACACTACACACCCCAACACTACACACCTCAACACATCCAACACACCCACTAACACTACACACCCCACAACACTACACCCCCCAACACTACACACCTCAACACATCCAACACACCCACTAACACTACACCCCCCCCAACACTACATACCTCAACACATCCAACACACCCACTAACACTACACCCCCCCAACACTACACCCCCCAACACTACACACCTCAACACATCCAACAAACCCAATAACACTACACACCTCAACACATCCAACACACCCACTAACACTACACCCCACAACACTACACACATCAACATACCCACTAACACTACACACCCCCCAACACTACATACCTCAACAGATCCAACAAACCCACTAACACTACACCCCACAATACTGGATACCTCAACACATCCAACAAACCCAATAACACTACACACCTCAACACACCCACTAACACTACAGCCCCCCCAGCACCCCCCCNNCCCCAACACTACACACCTCAACACAATAGAGTAGAGTTTGGTGTATTTCTTTCGGACAGTTGGCTTGTGTTCCATCACCTACCTTTTTCAGTCAAAATGACCTGTTCCTCCATCTCCTCATACTTGGCGAGTTCCTGAAAGAGAAACAACAGGAGAACATTTTTTATTGGGCGATTAAATGAAGTGCAGTAGCGGTGATCAGAACTTTTACCTCGAAAAATGATTACAGTCTGCAGGTAATTACCGAATATTATTATTAACCATTAAAGCTTTATTCTGAAAAGCTGAAAGTGCACATTTCCCTAGCACACACACACACACACAGAGACACACACACACACACAGAGACACACACAGAGACACACACACACACACACAGAGACACACACACACACAGACACGCACACATAAACACACANCACACACACACACACACAGAGACACGCACACACACACACACACAGACACACACACACACACACACACACACACACACACACACACACACACAGACATGCACACACAAACACACACAAACACAGAGACACGCACACACACAGAGACACGCACACACAGACACACACACACACACAAACACAGAGACACACAGAGACACGCACGCACATACACAGACAGACACACAGACACACACACACACACACACACACACACACACACACAGAGACACGCACACACAGACACAAAGAGACACACACACACACACACACACAAACACAGAGACACGCACGCACATACACAGACACACACACACACACAAACACAAACACAGAGACACACACACACACACACACACACACACACACACATGAGCGCACATATGGAGAATAATGAGTGGTTAGTAATTAAAGTTGAATATCTTGCCCCGGTGTGGTTCCTGGTTGGGTTCCGGTACCTTTATGAGTCGCAGTATATCCGCCACGTCCTCGCGCTCCGCTTTGCGTAACACGAAATTGGCCATTTTCTCTTTTTATTTTTCTTTCCTTTTCTGAGGAGTCCTCGGTATGTGAAGATGAGCAAAATGTGTTTCTTCATCCGCTCCCCCGGGGGGCCGATTAACCCTCACCGCTGAGTCCGGACCGGTTCGGTTCCACCGGTACTGCTGGAGATTCACCACGTTAATGCGCGCAGAGCTACATGGGGCGGAGAGCGGTGGAGCGCGCGATCTATTTATCGTCTAAACCCGCTCCCCCGGGGGGCCGATTAACCCTCACCGCTGAGTCCGGACCGGTTCGGTTCCACCGGTACTGCTGGAGATTCACCACGTTAATGCGCGCAGAGCTACATGGGGCGGAGAGCGGTGGAGCGCGCGATCTATTTATCCTTTAAACAAAAAGGGTGGGGGTATGTGTGTGTGTGTGTGTGTGTGTGTGTGTGTGTGTGTGTGTGTGTGTTCTAAATATTGCATAATCTATTAATGTGTAAAGGATTTTATTATCCATCAAAGTTCAAGACACACTGATATAACACATAACCCGAGATCTTTCTCTCCGAGGTGGCATGAGACCAACTTTTACTACCCTGATATTAAAACCGTGAGTTCAGCTGATATTAATACAAGTTTAGGGCCAAACTCATTGTTCTCTGATCAGGAGTTTTTATCTGGTACTGACCCGGTCCTGGTCCTGGTCCTGGTCCTGGTCCTGGATCTACTAGATCAACTCTATATTTACTATTCACATCATTTTATGTTTTTTTATTCTTCATATTTTAAGGACATTTAGAGAAGTTTAAAGTTTATATACAAACTGCACTCTTAAGTGTACATTCAACTTATTTCTATCAATAATGTTGTGTATTGTAGGTTGTGCAGAGTGTGTATTGTGTAGTGCATGTGTATGTTCTACTGTGTGTGTGTTTGTGTCTGCATGTTGTGTAGTGTGTGTGTGTGTGTATGGTTTGCTCCAGTCCATGTAAAGCAGATCTTTATTGAGCTGTATGTACAGGGACGTCGTCATGCTGGAACAGGTGCTGCTCTCAGAGTTCGAGTGAAGAGAAAAGTTCATGCCCCTGCATCCAAAGGCGTCCTGTACAATTGTGTATCTTCATCTTTGTTAACAGTTTGGGGAAGAAGCACATATGGATGGGACTTCTGACCACACACTGTGTATACTGTTCCAAATATCAAAATATTGCAGGTTTTTTTTTTTGTTTTGATAATTTAATAACAAAAAGTACAGTTTGAAGAGCAGTAATCACACCCCCCTGTGTAGCTGTAGCTGCAGGTTAATACAGTGTAATCATGTGTATCAGAAACACACCAGTCAGGATTCTGATGTTTTATGCTCAAAAATTGACAATCTATATTTCATATTAAATGTGTTCTTGTAGCTCACATGTTTTAGTGAAGTCGGATCAGAGATTAATTATTCTTTTTCCATATTTTCTAGAATGTTCTGTTTTTTTTTCCACCCATGTCCTGTTTCAAAAACATACAGGTCTCCCAGAGCTCACCCTGTTTCCACAGCTTGGAATAGAGTCACATGACCAGCGCCCTTTAGCACCAGCACAAACACAGTGTTAAACACACTGCAACATGATCATGTCTGTTTACACTTTTTTAGGGAAAAACAGATGATCATCATAAACCTCCCTCTGTTAGGTTCTCTGTGCAGGGGAAAATATGTGACATGGTGAAGGACACATTCTGACTGTAATGTTCCCGTGTCCACTTCTGCTGAAGCTCCATCCTAAAGTAGTTTATTTATGAAGTTTTTTTGCAGATGAGTGAACATCATTGTATACAAGCGAATATTCACATTGAAGTTCATCACTTGTTCCTTTAGTGTCCCAGAGCTTAGAAGACAAACTTCACTGCTCCAGGATGAGTTTAATATATAACCTATACTTATATATATATATATATATACTTATTTATTTATAATCTATACTTGTATATAAAACCTATACTGCGTGGACACTGTACTCTGTATACTATTCAGAACGCTCTCTACTTTGAAACTTCTCTCTGAACTCTCGCTATAAATAACAACTAAAAAACTCTCACTACGTAACCTTTGGACACACAAAAAAGTGCTGATGTGGCTGAAATCTTAATTTCTTAATTTTCTGAACTTATACTTATACAGAAGTGAAATTTTTTTTAGGGTTTCTGTTCATGAAAACAAAGCAGTTCCCGCTTAGCGGTGGTTTATTATGCTTCCAGAAACATTCTGGATCTATAAATAACAAGTGGATCACTCCCTTGTTTGCTAGAGAAGGTGACCGAGTGAACCAGCCAGATGGTTTGTGTCAGTTTCACAATATAACAAGTCGAGTCCAGTTTATTTCTATTGCGTTTTTCACAACAAACGTCGTCTCAAAGCAGCTTTACAGAATTGAACAGTGAAGGCGAATGATGTGTGTTTATCTGCTGATCACCATGGAGACTGTGGTGAAGGAAAAACTCCCTTAGATGTCATGAAGAAGAAAACTACAGAACACTAGAGAGAGAGAACTAACATGAGCACTGGAGTGTGTGATTATGACTGATGATCTTTCTACAGTCTTTCACAATCAGATGAGATTATGGAACCAGGAGCTACTGAGCAACTCATAAAATATCTCAACATCTGAGATCATCACAGATCCAACACCAGCTTCTCCATGCCAGAGCCTTTAAACACTCCAGGAGGTCCAGTGTCCAAACTCCACATGACATTGGATTGAAACGGCGCTGGTACGTCTCTAGATGGTTCGGGATGTTTGTCGGCATCTACTTCTTTAAAGGTCCATAATCTTCATGAGGTGGGAGGTGACTGGAGCTGGAGGAACCTCAGGAAGCCTCGGGATGGGGAGAGAAAGAGAAGCAGTGGAGAGGAATTAGCGTAGCTGCTGATCATGATATTAACAGCACAAGTTGATGATGTGCATGTGATCAGATGTTCTGGAGCACAAGGTTATGATGTGATGTGTGTTATGTGTAGAACTCGCTAAAAACATACGTCTTTAATCTACACTTAAACTGGGAGAGTGTGTCTGAACCCCGAACACTGTCAGGAAGACTGTTCCAGAGTTTAGGAGCTAAATGTGAGAATGTTCTACCACCTTTAGTGGACTTTGCTCTTCTATGAACTACTAGAAGCCCAGAGTTTTGAAATCTCAGGGAGCGTGATGGATTGTAGCGTGTTAGAAGACTGGAGATACATGGAGATAAACCATTTATTGTTTTGTAGGTAAGAAGCAGTAGTTTGTAGTGGATTTGAAACGAAACAGGAAGCCAGTGTAGGGACGAGAAGATTGGGGTTATATGGTGATATTTTCTCGACCTTGTGTGAACTCTCAAGTCAAGTCACTCGTGTTACTTGATCTTGGTGTTTGACACCATTTGTGTATAATATTTCACCAATGCTCTGAGTGCACTTTATAACTCTATAATACACCGTTAGAGAAGAGAATGAAGTTTATTAGCAGTGTTTTGTGTCACCCAAATGAGGATGAGTTCCATTTTGAGTCTTCTTGAGGTTTCTTCATCATCAGAGAAAAGTTGGATTGTTAGGAAAAATGTGAAGTGCTCTGTTTCAGTTAAAGAATGGAGATCTCTCAAGAGCATGTTGTGCAGCATCACCTCGGATTGTGTAAAGGTTCATACGCCTACTGAAGGACCCTGAAGATCAGCGTCTCTCAGATGTGGATGAGATTCGCTTTTAAACCTGGTTCCTCTCAGCGTTTCTTAAATCCTGTAATTTCATTTGAATGGTGCTGAGAAAAATAATATGGAATGTAAAATACAGGGTGTGGTTGCAGCGCCACTTGGCGGCTGCCGAATAACATCACAAGTAAAACACGGAAAATTAAACACCACAAATTAAAGAGCGCATAAAAGTGTGATTACTGAGTAAAACTGTCGAGAGAAATGAGAATCTAAACAATAAATTGCCCAATAAATGAGCTTCACATGTCAACCAATCCCCTAAATCTCAGTCTTCGCCCACACATTTATTAAAAAAACAGAAGCAGAAAAGAAAGAATGAAGATGATAAAGATTTGTTTGGGGAGCAGGACAGTCCAGGACACACAGTCCAGTTCCAGAAGGGTGTTTTGTCACATCTGTAACAGCAGAAAGGCTACAGCTTTAGGTGGTGTGGTGTTGGTGTGGTGTTGGTTTGAGATCTTTGGGGGGGTGGTTTGTGGTTGTTGATTTTTGGTGTTGGTTTGTGGTGTTGATTTTTGGTGTTAGTTTGTGGTTGTTGATTTTTGTTGTTGGTTTGTGGTGTTGATTTTTGGTGTTGGTTTGTGGTTGTTGATTTTTGGTGTTAGTTTGTGGTTGTTGATTCTTGGTGTTGGTTTGTGGTTGTTGATTTTTGGTGTTAGTTTGTGGTTGTTGATTTTTGGTGTTGGTTTGTGGTTGTTGATTTTTGTTGTTGGTTTGTGGTTGTTGATTCTTGGTGTTGGTTTGTGGTGCTGGTGTCCGTGTTCGATAATTAGTTGTGTTTGTTCATTAAACTTGTGTAGCATGTAACCATGATGCTAATACTGGCACTATGTTTGATGTGTCCGTATAATTATTATATTGAAACTTTCGTGATATCCGTTTCCGGTATGACGTGTTTAATGTCAAATAACCTTTTAATGTTTATTAAATATTTATAGCGTGTTACCAAGTTGAACGAGTCAATGGCATTGAGGGTAAATACCGACAAACACCAGAAGATGGCAGTGTACTTCATTTATTTCTATTTAGCATAAATATTCTCCTGTATTTGTGCAGAACTGTACACACTTCAGTGCGCAAGAACACAGCGGAACAGTGAGGAACAGTGCGCAAGAACACAGCGGAACAGTGAGGAACAGTGCGGAACAGTGCGCAAGAACACAGCGGAACAGTGCGGAACAGTGTGTGTTGTGTATTTGCCCTGTTTGCACTATTGTGTGTACTGTTGTGTGTTACACCATGGTCCTGGAGAAGTTCTCTAGGAACAGGAATAAGAATATGATCTCCTTGAATGAGACACCAGTACAGGGTCTGACCCTTCAGAAGAACACAGTCACACCAAGGGGTCGCAGATCATACTGCATCCTGCCATGTTGTCTGGAGGTGGGAGGAAACCCGAAACTGGGGGAGGAACCCGGGTTCTTAAATGTGTGATGTGACGATGCTTTCCTAAAACACTAAATACGAAATGGAATTGTATCTCACACACACACACACACACACACATACACACACACACACACACGTCTTTTAATTAACATTTACTTGGCATGAGCATTTACATACAATTTTGCCAGAGAATCAGTAAAAGAATAGAAACAATCACATTTATTATGAATATTTTTAATAATAAACATTTGTTACAATATTTTGCCATTAAAATAGGAATAGAGAAATGTCTTGCTGCACTTGTAGGACAAAGTAAGGGTTTTTATTTCACAGGTGTGAATTTCCCACCATATTTAAGATCACTCCTGGTCAGTATTCAGTAGAAGGTCAGTAGAAGGTCATTAGTCCTGATGGACAATTTCTGTTATTTGTTTATTACTTGTTTGTTCTGTCCATCATTCATACTCATTCAGAGAGGAGACATTAATAATACATTCATATTACAGATTACTGTGAAGTAATTAAACACACACACACACGCACACACACACACACACACACACACACACACACACACACACACACACACACACAGCTACAGAAGGAATAAATCGCTGCAAGCTGATTGGTTAAAGTCAAAGTTAATAATTAGTTATGTATCCGTGTGAAGGTGATAAAAAAAGGAGACCTTTTTCAGTGAAAGTGAAAAACAGCGAGCATGGTGAGTGTATGATAATAATAATAATAATAATAATAATGATAATAATAATAATAATAATAATTGACATGGTTTTCGGGATTAAAGCTTTGATCTCTACTGATGTTTAAAATGAGAACTGATGTAATATGTTGTTTATATTTTATTGTATTAGAGGCGATAAATACAAAATTCAATAAAATCTTTGTTTTATAATTGTTACATTCTTTAAAGCTGCTTTAAGACAATGTCCAGTGTGTGTTTAAGGAAAATGCCACAAAAATAATGAAATAATAATAATTATTATAGTTATTTATGTTTATGATGCATATTATATATTATAATTGTAATCATTATTTTAGGAGGTTTATGGATGTGGTGAAGGAAGACATGCGGGTAGTTTCTGTGAAAGAGGCAGATGTAGAGGACGGGGGGGGGGGGGGGGGGGGGGGGGGGGGGTAGAGACAGAGAGCAAGAGAGAAACAGACAGTCAGACCAAGAGGTTTCGATACAGTATGCTGCACTGCATAAGTGATGCTTTAGTCACCATATGGAAGTAATCTAAACCTTGGAAATAACCCTCTCTCTCTCTCTCTCTCTCTCTCTCTCTCTCTCTCTCTCTCTCTCTCTCTGAGTTGTGATGTCAGTAACTGATATCTTTCTCTGTGAGTGAAATTGAAACAGAGATGATGTCGTTGCTGCTGTTACAATTTAGACATTCGGCTTTAATTCTATTTATTTTATATTTTATCAGCGATAAAATATATTTATTATTTAATTTAAATTGTATTTATGGATTTGACCAATTTCTGCCCCAATGCACCAGAGCAGAGTGTGAGATAAAACAGATATAATTCATTTTCAAATAATAATAGTTATTATTATTATTATTATTATTATTATTATTATTATTATTATTATTATTATTGTGCGTATTGAACTTGATCTTGAACTTTACTGAAATTCCATTTAATAAGTCTGCTGGTGTGCGCGGTGCTCAGTCACATTGCAAGGTGTGAAACTTCACACACACACACACACACACACACACACACACACACACACACACACACAGAGTAAATAAACCAGCAGCTGTGATTGTTGTAGTTTTTCACACTGAGCTGTGTGATCTGTCCAGCTGCCGCGTCTTCTCCATGAGCTTCCGTGAACTTTTCCTTTTTTATTTTTTTGGGACAAAAGCAACGTGAAAAGAATAAATATCAGGAATACATTTTATAAATGTCAATTTAATCACTGTTTTTTTTTTTAGTTTAGATTTTAGTTCCACAGAAGGAGGATTTAAAAATTGTCTGGATTATAAAGTGATTATTGACATTTGATTTAACGATGCTATTCACAATTATACCACTAGATGGCGGAGAAACTTCACATGCAGTTTTTCTTTTTTAGTTCCGTCCTAATTAAAAATTTGAATTACGATTAAAACCCCTGGTTGTGTCTCAGATCACTGATCTGTCACATTGCTGACTGATTTGATGGAACAGATGGCAGAGATGTGGGTTCTGATGAAGGTGCAGATGGTGAATCCATCAGATATTTGTCTGATCAGATGTAATATCTCTTAACCTGAGCTGTGTTTTTATTGCTGTTTCCCTCAAATAGAGTAAAGTGCACAATGTCAATAACTCCCAGGTTTTTTAGCATTGAACTAGTGGTTACAGAACATTCGTCTAAATGCAGGTTGAGATGCTGGAGCTTCTGTGTACTGGTTTTTGGTCCGATGAGCAAAATCTCCGTCTTATCAGAATTTTAGAATAGAAAGTTATGAGTCATCCAGTCTTTTATTTCTTTAACACACTCAGTTATCCGAGCTAATTGAACATATTGTCTGGTTTTGATGAGATGTATAGCTGGGTATCATCAGCGTAACAATGGAAGCTAATCTCATGCCTCCTTATAATATTACCTAAGGGAAGCATGTATATTGTAAAAAGTCCTAGAACTGAACCTTGTGGCACTCCATAATTTACTTGCATTAACCTCTATTTAAATCTACAAAATGGTAACAATGGATTTAAACCAGCTTAACGCCTGTCCCTGAATGCAGAT
>MU554589.1:11619128-11621628 GCA_024362625.1 Silurus asotus | reverse complement strand
GAAAGAAATCAAATAAAATTAAATCAAATACCAGGATGAAGGAATGCGCCAGAAAAAAAGAAAGAACCGATAAATAAATGGACAGACAGACAGAACAGTTCTCTTAGTGTGGGGGCGGGTCTTTACAAATTCGGTGTGTGTGTGTGTGTGTGTGTGTGTGTGTGTGTGTGTCTGTTTTAAGAGTCAGTGGTTTGTGTTTCTCAGTTTGGTATTTTAGTATGTGTAAAAATATGCCACACACACACACACACACACACACACACACACACACACACACACACACACACACAGAGAGTATATTTAGATTCAACCTCCACCCATACACACAGACATTCTTGAGCAACACACATGGACCACGATCTCACTCACTCACTCACACACACACACACACACACACACACACACACACACACACACACACACACACACACACACAAACACACACACACACACACAGCTCTAAGTGCTTAATGCCAGAACCATCTGTGGCAATGAACACACACTTGAGAAAGGTTTCCAGTAAAAACTGTGTGTGTGTGTGTGTGTGTGTGTGTGTGTGTGTGTGTGTGTGTGTGTGTGTGTGTGTGTGTGTGTGTGATACTGTTTATAAGGTAAAAGTGCAAATAAAAGTAAAGTGCATATATATAAATATAAATAAATATATAAACAGTAGAGACATAATACAGGTCTGTACATCACAGTGTAAAAATACAGAAACAGAAAAAAAGACCACCAATAACACCAATAAAGCTTTCAGTCATATTGCACAGTTCAAATTCAAGTTTTATTTGTCACATACACATACAGAGTACAACATGCAGTGAAATGCGTTTTACGACTGTCCAACCTGTAAACATGAAAAATAGAAATACAATATGAGGATAAAATAAAGTAAATCAATAAAATAAGATAAATAATTACAGTCACTGCACAAAACCTTCTTATTGCAGTAAAAAACACAATAACAGTGTATTTTGGTGACTGGTTCACTGGAAGCAGCTCTGAGTGTAAAGTCTAATAGCAGCAGGGAGAAAAGATCTTCTGTATCGCTCCTTCAGAAACTCAGGACTGAACGTCCATAAAATGAAAGAGATGGTTGTGGACCTCAGGAGAGTGACCATTCTCCACTGATCATCGATGGATCCTCCGTGGAGATCGTCAAGAACACCAAATTCCTTGGTGCTTATTTGGCAGATACCCTCACCTGGTCACTCAACACCAGCTCCATCACCAAGAGCCCAGCAGCATCTCTACTTCCTGAGAGGGCTGAGGAAAGCTCATCTCCCTCCCCCCATCCTGAACAAGAACCATTGAGAGCATCCAGAGCAGCTGCATCACTGCATGGTTTGGGAAATGAACCGTCTCGGATCACAAGACCCTACAGACGATATTGAGGACCGCTGAGAAGATCATCAGAGTCTCTCTCCCCTCTATCATGGACATTTACATTTACATTTACAGCATTTATCAGACGCTCTTATCCAGAGCGACGTACAAAAGAGCTCTAAATCTCCAGTAATGAATGAAACACTGATACACCAGATTACACACTTCATATAAATATAACTCGAATTCTACAAACTTGGAAAGTGCTAATTTAGGTATTTCAGGAAGATGAAGGTCTTCAGTCGTCGCTTGAAGATATTCAGAGACTCTGCCGTACGGACATCTAGGGGAAGTTCATTCCACCACCTCGGTGCCAGAACAGAGAAGATCCTTGAACCGCAGTGTGTAGTATACAACAGGTTTCATATTGTCTTGTGTTGTCTTGCACTGTTTGCACCAGGTTGCACACGATGCACGTAATGTGGCGTGGACACTCACCGTCCTTAACCCTGTGTTTGCTGTGATTGTTTATGGAGCACCAGGGTTCAGGAGAAACGTTGTTTCATTTCACTGTGTAATGCGTCAGTTATATATGGTTGAAACGACAATAAAAGCTTCTTGACTTGACTTGAACATTGTGCCACTGAAGGAGCTGCTCAGAGATGAAGCTGTTTCATACAGGGAGTGAGAGATGTTCTGCAGTAATGATGATAGTTTAGCTCTTATCCTCCTTCTCACACCTCCTGTACAGTGTCCAGGGGAATCCCCAGGACTGAGCTGAACTTCCTGAGCAGCTTGTTCAGTCTCCTCCTGTCTGCAGTAGAGATGCTGCTGCACCAGCAGACCACACCATAGAAGATGACTGAAGCCACCACAGAGTCAAAAAAGGTCTTCAGTAGCTCTCCCTGCACTGAGACCTCAGTCTCCTCAGACAGAATCTTATAATAATCTCTTTACAGTCCATAATGGCAACCCTGTGTACCATAAACAGTTTATACAATCTGGCAACCCTGCAGTTGAACCCAATGATTGGATTTATCTCTGTGATTAGAATAAAACTGTCCGATAATTACCGGTATGTGGTAACAACCGCCCCAATCTGGCAACCCCGATTATGACACACTTTCTCTGAGTCTCCTTCACCACCCCCCCCCCCCCCCCCCCCCCCCTCCCT
>MU554589.1:11592138-11599638 GCA_024362625.1 Silurus asotus | reverse complement strand
CAGTAACTTAAAAGTATGAAAATAAGGTAGACAGAAGAACAGATTCCGTGTGCTGTTAGAAGGTGTCCAGAGATAAAGTGACATACAATAGTGCAAAAAGAATTGTGCAGTGAAGGAAAGATGAGATGGAGAGAGAAGTCCAGGTACTAGTTGCCTGGTTTAAACTCTGAATGACCTGCAGGAAGAAGCTCCTCCTCATTCTCACTTTGTTTGCTTTCAAGAACCTGAAGCACTTCCCTGAACGTAACAGAGAAAAGAGTCCATTAGTTGGTATGGCTTCATGGTCCTTCAACAGCTTCCTGGTCCTGGTACGCACCACCCTCTGGAGGGCACGTCTGTCTTACATGGTGCTGCTCCTGAACCAGGAAGCGATGCTACCTGCAGAACACTCTCAATGGCAGGTGTAAAAAGTCCTGAGCACCAGAGAGGTAGTTTGAAGTCCCATAAGCATCTTAGATGGTACAGATGCTGCTGGGCTTCTTCACAAGAGTGTTGATGTGACAGGACCAAGACAGGTCCTATGTGATGTGAACACCTAGGTACTGGAAACTGTCCACTCTCTCCACTGGGGTCCGGTTGATGTTCACAGTTTGCTTCGTGCTGAAGTCCACTGTCAACTCCTTCGTCCTCCTGACATTAAGGAGAAGATTGTTCTCCTGGCACCATCACTCCAGATTTTTAATCTCCGTCTCAACATTGGAAGTGGCCACACAGTCATATGTGTACATTGAGTACAGCAGGGGGCTCAGAACACAGCCCTGAGGAGCTCCACTCTGAGGGTGAGGGTGGATGGGGTGTGTTTGCCCACCCATACGGCTTGTGGTCTGTCTGCCAGAAAGTTGGAGATCCATTGACACAGCAGCAGGCTGAGTCCCAGGACCTGCAACTGAGGTGTGCATAGAGGGAATTATGGTGTTGAACGCTGAACTGCATTTTGAATAATTCCCTTTCCTGCAGTGCAGGTGGCTCATTGTTGTGTGCGATGACGTCATCAGTAGAGCGGTTCTCGCGGTATGCGAACTGAAGGGAATCCAGTGTGTCCGTTAATGAAGCTATGATGAAGTCTCTGACCAGTCTTTCAAAGCACTTCATTACTTCTGAGGTCAGGGCTACAGGGCGGTAGTCGTTGAGGCAGGTGGGCTGGGGGTTCTTCAGGACAGGAACAATAGTGGACTGTGGTGGACTTCATTACACACAGAAATTATAAAAAGAATTATATCTCCCTCCACATGAGAAATGAATAAAATATGAAGTTTTCAACTCTGTGGTTTTCTGGTTTTCTGCAGGTGAGAGCTACGTGTGTGCATCTGAGAACTTCTACAAGAAAGTGGACTACACCAAGAACGTAAACCCCAACTGGTCTGTGAACGTGAAGGCCAGCGCTATTCAGAAGAACGCAGCGAGCCGCCTGGCGAATGAAATGCGTGAGAGCAAGGACTTTGTGAGGCCCAAACTGGTGACGGTGATGCGCAGCGGCGTGAAGCCCAGGAAGGCTGTGAGAGTCCTGCTGAACAAAAAAACCGCACACTCCTTCGAACAGGTTCTCACTGACATCACCGAGGCCATCAAACTGGAGAGCGGAGCTGTCAAGAAGATCTACACACTGGATGGAAAACAGGTGGGAGAGACACACACACACACACACACACACACACACACACACACACACACATATACACACATATACACACACACACACGAAGTTGGAGATACACTCATACAAAACACAAACATACAACAAATAAAGTAACACTTCCACACACACACACACACACACACACACACACACACACACACACACACACACACACACACACACACAGTCTATGCATTACAAAAAACACACAGGAAAAAGAAAAGGTAAGAATTTTCCTGAAAGGAGATCTTACAGGATTTAAATATGCAAATCACACTGCTTATCTCAGAGAAACAAGGAACACACACTGCACCGATAACCCATCTAAACCCTGTGTGTGTGTGTGTGTGTGTGTGTGTGTGTGTGTGTGTGTGTGTGTGTGGGTGTGTGTGTGTGTGTGGGTGTGTGTGTGTGGGTGGTTGGGTGGGTGGGGGGAAGTAGGTGGGAGTATGGTGTGTTATTTGGAAAAGGAATCAAGGAAATATAATTCCTTTGTTTATTTGCATCTTGGAAATTAGATGGAACAACTACACACACACACACACACACACACACACACACACACACACACACACACACACACACACAAACACTCACACACACACTCACACACTCACACACTCACACACTCTCCAACTTGTTTAAAGGATGTAGCACATTTCTTACATTCTCAGTAAAAACCAGTAAAAATTCCTTCTTTATTTGTTTCAGTGTGTGTGTGTGTGTGTGTGTGTGTGTGTGTGTGTGTGTGTGTTATATTTAATATCACTGTATATAGGTCAGTGCTGCCCTATTAACCTGTTCCACTTCTACACTACAGCTTCTCTGCTTGTGTCTTTGTGTATGTGTGTGTGTGTGTGTGTGTGTGTGTGTGTGTGTGTGTGTGTGTGTGTGTGTGTGTGTGTGTATGTATGTGTGTGTGTGTGTGTGTGTGTGTGAGTGACAGACAGACAGACAGACAGGAAGTCCCTCAGCTTATCCTTCTTTTTCAAGCTTGTGTCATTAGTGTCTAGCTTGTTTAGCAGCTAATTGCTGCCTTTGTCTTCACACACACACACACACACACACACACACACACACACACACTCGATCTTGTCCCAGATTGTCCCACCCGCTGCTCATGTCTGATGTGTTTAATTGCTGCTTGTGCTTCTGTGTGTTCTCTTTTTTTTTGCCTTTTTATTTCTATCTCTTTCCATCCTCACTTTATCTCTCATTTTAATTCAGATTCTTCTCTTTGTTTCTTGTTCATACCTCTTCATCTGTTTTTCTTAAATTTAATTTTTTTCTCCTCTTTTGTACATATTGTTTCCTTTTTATCGCATCTCTTCTTATCTTTTTACCTTTCTCTTTTGTCTTTCCGTTTTCCCTGTTCTCTCTCTCTCTCTCTCTCTCTCTCTCTCTCTCTCTCTCTCTCTCTCTTTGGATGCTGAGGCAGCTGCTAGTTCTGGTTGCTAAGCAACTGCTTCCTCCATAAAGACACAGCCCAGCTGGATGTGTGTGTGTGTGTGTGTGTGTGTGTGTGTGTGTGTGTGTGTGTGTGTGTGTGTGCTCGCTAAACCATTTCTCTCTTTTTTCAATTTTGTCCACGAACACAAAATGACACCCATTTTCCCTTCAGCTGCCGACACACTCGCACTCGTCCGTGTGTGTGTGTGAGTGTGTGAGTGTGTGTGTGTGTGTGTGTGTGTGTGAGAGATATGAGAGAGAGTGAGGCGGAGAAACACACTCCGCTGTAATCGCTAAGGATGATTAAAGCGCTGCTTAGCATTTCCTGAGAGTGTGTTAATGTATTCGTTCTAGATCTAAAGATCATTTTTGACATAATTTCTTTACCCAAATTCCACATGGCCCACGCTCACGTTATGTCCATTACTTTCTTTTCATTGATGAATAAATGATGCCATAAACCAGTGATTTGCATCTGCTCGAGCTGCTGTAATAGGAAAACTAATCACACCAATCACATTCTCACCAATCCTGACCAATCACAATGCATAACTCAGCTATGGAGCATGATAATGTGATGTAAATGTAGAATTCGGCTACAGGACTCACGATGAGTGTAAATGCAGGTACATGGTTTCACTTCATTCACCAATCCATAAAAAACACAATTTGAAATTTAGCAGATTTTAAACCTGATATTGAATTATTTAAATTCAAATAAACATTTAATGTTATCTTTTTATTATAATCTTTTATTATCTAATCAAAAATATCTTAATTTTAGCTTTTAATTGGCCAATAAAGAATAAATTATAAACAATAATAACCGTTAGATATTCATGCTTCATCTATCATTGTTACTGACACAGGGTTTTTTTGGAACAGAGTGTAACCATGCTGTCATGTACAATCAGCTCCTATTGTGCTACGTGTGTGTGTGTGTGTGTGTGTGTGTGTGTGTGTGTGTGTGTGTGTGTGTGTGTGCCCTTCCAAGCTGTAGGTTATTGGAACACAGCCCACAGTCATTAACAGGCATTAGAGTTAATCTTGTTAGGAAAATTGAGGGATTTGTTATAATATTTTCTTTAGTTGTTGATTTCTTTTTTGTCTGTCTGTGTGTGTGTGTGTGTGTGTGTGTGTGTGTGTGTGTGTGTGTGTGCCCATACTGCGGATTTTTTGTATGATCTCACTGCTGGTGAATGAGAGTTGAAAGAGAGAGAGGGAGGAGGTAGGAAAAAGAGAGTGAGATTTTTTCTGGGTGTTTTTTGTTCCTTTTCCTTTTTTCCACTTGGGTTGTCAAGGGTGTTGCCATGGAAACGACAAGGCGCTAGACTCTGGTGGTTGCCGTGACAATAGCAATGATGAGAATTTTGCTGAGTGGGCTTTTCATTTGTAACACAAAAAAGATCATAGAGGCCCTGCCCAATCCACACTACACTCACTACACCAATCAGGGGCCCTGCCCAATCCACACTACACTCACTACACCAATCAGGGGCCCTGCCCAATCCACACTACACTCACTACACCAATCAGGAGCCCTGCCCAATCCACACTTTACTCACTACACCATTTAGGGGCCCTGCCCAATCCACACTACACATTTACTACACCTTTTAGGGGCCCTGCCCAATCCATACTACACATTTACTACACCTTTTAGGGGCCCTGCCCAATCCACACTACACCAATCAGGGGCCCTTCCCAATTCACACTACACTTACTACACCAGTCAGGGGTCCTGCCCAATCCACACTACACCAATCAGGGCCCTGCCAATCCACTCCACACTCACTGCATCTATCAGGGGCCCTTCGGAATCCACCCCACACTCCCCACATCAACCAGGGGCCCTTCGGAATCCACTCTCCACTCACTTAAGCAGTCAGGGTACAGCCACTCATTCCACACCACTCTCACTTACACTCTACAAATTGAACATAATCTGTTCACTGCGGCTGAAAAGCAGTGAAGCACGGACACGTCCTAATCTGTAATCCTGCACTTCTCCCTATAACACTCCAGCTTGGATGCTTCCCAAATAACACACTCGACCTTCAACACGGTAGACAGTGTCTCACACACACACACACACACACACACACACACACACACACACACAGTCTGTAATCAATCACATGGTATTGAGTTGCCGGTTACCATAGCAACGGGTCAAATGGATCCTTAATAATGTGTCACTATTAGTGTCAGAGGAAGTGACATCAGAAGGATAAGGATGAGAGAGAGAGCGAGAAAGAGAGAGAGAGAGAGAGAGAAAGAGAGAGAGAGAGAGAGAATAAGGTGTAAAAGAAGAGCCAGTGAGAGGAAATAGAGAGGAAAATATTGAGAAAGAGCGAGAGAAGGGAAAATATTGAATAAAAAAGAAAAGAAAAAAGAATGAAAAGAGAATGAAAATAAAAACAATTGCAATATGGAGATGAAAAGGCAGAAACATGCAGAAAGAGTGAGAGACAAAGGAAAAATGGTGGATAAGGTGAAAAAAGAGAGGGATGGAAAAGGACAGAAAGAGGGGGAAAGTGAATGAGGGAAAGGGAGAGGTATGTTACATTTTATTCCAATAAGCTTCTTGTCATTCCTTCCTTTTCTCTGTTATCTTCACATACACACACACACACACACACACACACACACACTTGTGCATTGCATCCAATCACACTCGCTGCAGTCTGTATCCTTGGCAACAGGGAGAAACTGGGTTCAGTGGGTTCATAAACACAGCAGTGCAGTCTTTCTACACACACACACACACACACACACACACACACACACACACACAAAGTTCCAGTTTCTCACACACTAGTACACAATAACACACAATAATCCACATTTATATGCACTAACACGCAATAACACACTGGAAAACGGTAAACTAACATTTATACACACTTGTGCAAAATAACACACTCCTAAATACACTATTACACAATTATACACACTGGAACATAATTAAATAAGTAAATGAATCTGGTGTGAAAAAGTGCAGTGTGAACAGGAAACAGGATCCATTTCAGTTCATCACTCATGGCAGTGGGGGAGGGGGGGGATCAGTGTCACATCAGTGTTTGATCTCTGATCTTTGTAACCAGAGTGTGTGTGTGTGTGTGTGTGTGTGTGTGTGTGTGTGAGAGATCATACACAGCCTGTGCTGAGTCACGAGAGTGTTTACTGAAACTAGAAGTTGTCACTTTCGCTCTTTGACTCGTCTTTCATCCTCCCATCACCGCATCTCCATTAAATCCACCTGTGATGCAATTTTCCCATGATGCACCGGTGCTTTGAACTCATTGTTCTTGCAGCCTCACATTGTTTGATGTACAATAGTTTTTTTTTTCCCAAAGTAGGAAAGGAAATGAGTAAACAGTGACTGTCAGTCAGAGCAGCCACATCAATCCTCTGTAGATACCTGTAGCAACCTTCAGGTGACCTGTGTACGTTTCCCAGATACTACAGGTGTGTGTTCTTACATCAACCACCGCCTGGCTTTCAGTGGAGACTGATCAGATTCATGTTTATTTATTTGACCTCAGGAAGACACTTGAGCGTGTGGTCTGTAACCTGCTGGTGGATCTGTGACATGAATTATTCACTTCCTGCAGCAGGTTCATTCAGTTTCTGCACCTTCTAACCAGAGGTTTCTCAAAAACAGACAGTGTGTGATGAGTGTGTGATGAGTGTGTGTGAGTGTGTGTGATGAGTGTGTGTGTGTGTGTGTGTGTGTGTGAGTGTGTGTGTGTGATGAGTGTGTGTGTGTGTGTATGAGATAATAAGTCTGTAAGTGTGTGATGAGTGTGTGTGTGTGTGTGTGTGTGTGTGTGTGTGTGTGTGTGTGTGTGTGTGTGTGTGAGTGTGTGATGAATGTGTGTGATAAATTGAAAACACACACACACACTCCCCTGGTTCAGTCATTGTTTTTAATTCACATCATTGCCAGGGCTGATAGTAAGAAGAAATATGTGAAATTAATGAGGGAGAGAGAGAGAGAGAGATAGAGAGAGAGAGAGAGAGAGAGTGAGAGAGAGTGAGAGAGAGAATTAGTATGAGTTGTGTGTTGATTCGCTTTGTGATGTTGAATAAATCATGTTTTGGCTTAGATCCTAAACACACAACGTTATTATCCACATCATGAGTTTAAAAACGACATACAATAACTTCTCATCTTTCTCTCTCTCTCTCTCTCTCTCTCTCTCTCTCTCTCTCTCTCTCTCTCTCTCTCTCTCTCAGGTGTGTTTAGCTGAGATTTATTTTCAGGTTTATTTGTACAGTACATTCACTACACAAAGAGTAATTCTGTGTGCTTTTTATACACATGGAGAGAAAAGCAGCCCGAACAAAACCAGGGGAAAAAATAAACTTCAGTAAAAGAAATTGTATAGAGATGAAAAGGAATAAAGAAG
>MU554589.1:11567650-11580150 GCA_024362625.1 Silurus asotus | reverse complement strand
GTGGAGGTGAGTTTGTGGCAGTGAGACAGTGGAGGTGAGTTTGTGCAGGTGAGACAGTGGAGGTGAGTTTGTGCAGGTGAGTTTGTGCAGTTGAGACAGTGGAGGTGAGTTTGTGCAGGTGAGACAGTGGGGGTGAGTTTGTGGAGGTGAGACAGTGGAGGTGAGACAGTGGAGGTGAGTTTGTGGAGGTGAGACAGTGGAGGTGAGACAGTGGAGGTGAGACAGTGGAGGTAAGTTTGTGGAGGTGAGACAGTGGAGGTGAGACAGTGGAGGTAAGACAGTGGAGGTGAGACAGTGGAGGTGAGACAGTGGAGGTGAGTTTGTGGAGGTGAGACAGTGGGGGTGAGTTTGTGGAGGTGAGACAGTGGAGGTGAGACAGTGGAGGTGAGTTTGTGGCGGTGAGACAGTGGGGGTGAGTTTGTGGAGGTGAGACAGTGGGGGTGAGTTTGTGGAGGTGAGACAGTGGAGGTGAGACAGTGGGGGTGAGTTTGTGGAGGTGAGACAGTGGAGGTGAGACAGTGGAGGTGATGAACCAGTGTGAGTCTGCAGAGATTTATCTGAAAATAAGTTTGATTTGATTGTTTTTGTAATGTTATTATAATTATTCTTTTTTTATTTTTTTTGATGCTCTGGTGGTGTTGATTTATCTAAAACATCAGATTGAGACTGAGATTAGGACTTTTTTTTTTTAACTTTTATCTTATTTTACTTTTAATCTTTTTTTTTATTATTTTCATTCTTTCATTATTCATGATTTTATTTTGGATTTGGATTATTTTATTATATATTTGTAGTAAAAGAAAAATTTATTAACATTTATTGACCAATTTTTTGTCACTAAAACAACAATACGTTTTAATATGTTTTGTATTAAAAGCATTTATTTTTGTGTGAAAGTGATATCATAAAAAAACATTAAAATTTCTTCAAAAAACATTCTTATTAAAATGACTGTGTAAACAACAAACAACTGTTTTATTATATGACTTATTTATTAAAGCCCAGATGTGATGGAAGCTTCTCTCCATCCAGCCAGGCCAGGTTGAGGAAGCAGCACCATGTTCTCGTCCCCGACTCCGTATAAAAACCAGGCCTACAATGTCCTAAAAAAGGAGTGTCTGGAGAATAAGAAGCTGTTTGAGGATTCAGAGTTTCCCTGCAACAACACGTCTCTGTTCTACAGGAACCCTTTATCCGGGAGGGTGGAGTGGAAGCGGCCGAGGGTGAGACACACTGCATTCTGATCGAGCGAACGAGTAGATTAGTTGCCTGGAAGCTCTGATGGCAGCGTAGGTGTGTGTTCATGCTCTCGCAGTGATCCAGGTGACGGATAGACTGTTTATAGCTGCTATAATGTAAGCGAGAACAAGAACCTTCTCGTTGGTGTAACTCTAAATGGAGAAAAAGTTAGAAAAAATGTATGTGATACAAAAGTAATTTACTGAGTGATAAAATCTAGAGTGACGTTGTGGTGGGATGAAGTGGAGTTACTGAGAGGCACCACGATGCCCTTCTCCACTGCTCCCACCATCTCCAGACAAGACTCCTCTCTGTTCTGGCAATTAGGTGTTGGAACAGATTGTTGGATTGTTGGAACCAGAATCTGAATGTATTTGTTGATGGAAGCTCTGGATGAAAAGCATCTGGCAAATGCCATAAATGTAGATATAGTTTTGGGTAAACGCTGAGTCACTTATTCCACACCGGTAGCTCCACCAACACCAAAATGGTTCTTTTTTAGTCACATTGTGTAATTTATTTTGACCCCAGATAGGAATTGTTCCTGAAATCCTTATAAGGTCTTGTTACATCAGGACTAAAGCCTTTATTATGGAAAGTAAAAACATCTCAGGCTCAGAGCTTTGGGACAAATGTAGCTGTTCCAAAATTCCTTTATTTATTGTTATTTTTTCCTTTAGTTATTGTTTTTAGTCCTCTGGTAAAATGTGATGTTTTTAGACATGAAACACGAGGAATAATCCTTCAGTCCTCACCACCAGCACCAGGACCACCATCACCACCACCATCACCACCACAACCACCACCATTATCACCAGCACCACCACCAACCCAAAACAAGCACCACCACCACAACCACCATCATCAGCAGCACCATCACCACCACCAACACCATCACCTTCACCATCACTATCGCCACCACCAACCCAAAACAAGCACCACCACCACAGCCACCATCATCAGCAGCACCAACACCAACACCATCACCATCACCATCACTATCACCACCACCAACCCAAAACAAGCACCACCACCACAACCACCATCATTAGCAGCAGCACCACCACCAACACCATCACAATCACCATCACCACCACCAACACCATCACCATCACTATCACCACCACCACCACAACCACCATCATCAGCAGCACCATCACCACCACCAACACCATCACCATCACTATCACCACCAAAACTACTATAATCACCATCACCACCACAACCACCATCATAACCACCACCACCACCTCCATTATCAATTCAATTCAATTTAATTAATGTTTATTTGTATTGAGGTTTTAATAATGAACATGGTCTCAGAGCAGCTTTACACAGATGATGTGGTGATAAAAATGAAGATGTTCTTTATAAGTGTAAGTTTGTTCCTGATGAACAAGACTGTGGTGAAGGATAAACTCCCCGAGATGGCAAAGGAAGAAACCTTGAGAGGAACCAGACTCAAGAGGAAACCTCATCCTCATCTGGGTTGCACGTAATGTCCATTTATTGCAGTTATACAATGTTGCGGTGTGCAGTGATGGAGATCAGAGCAAACTGTAGTCCTGAGTCAGAGAGCAGACTGTTGACATTAAACATCATGAGGTTTATTTTTTTCTATCAGCACAAATGTGTTCCTGATGCTTGTTCATACATCATCTTCATCATACTCACCATACATCATTCATTTTTCCTTAGGAGATAAGTGAGAACCCTCATCTTTTTGTTGAAGGCATCAGTTCTCATGACCTGAATCAGGGGGATGTTGGAAACTGCTGGTTTGTTGCAGCTTGTTCCTGTTTGGCTCTAAAACCAGACCTGTGGCAGAAGGTCAGTCTGAACATTACACTTTATCTCTATTGGAATGATGTGATTTTATTTCTGGCTCAAGGGCTTTTTTTTTACCCCTTAAAGTCCATGGGGTATAAGTGTGGATCAGATCATGTGTGGAAAACCACCTCCTCTCGCTTTAGCGCAAAAGCAATTTGCAAGTTTATGAGTTTATCTTCTCAGAGAGCTGCGTTCGCCCTGAGGAACAGTAGGCGTGCTGTTTTTTCTCCCATTATGTGAGATGTTTCTTGCTACATTTGGGATCTGGAAAATGTTTAGTTTATGAGATCTATTATAAAGTGTCTGCTGTGGTGTTGAAGATTGATGTAGTGTTCTGGTTGATGTTATTATGAAGGAGGAGGTTTCATATCTACGATGTGATTGGACTTGTGGAACATAACATGCTTTACATATCTACAGTTCACAGCTACGTTTTCTTTCTAATTCACACAAAAAGGTTTTCCTCTGTGCCCAGTGCTGCTCAGTGGTCAAGGATCATGAGAATTATGAGGTGTGATTGACTTTACCTGTACCTGATATTTGGATTGGAAAAACAAATTCAATCAGATTGGATATTTAGGGATTCACGGATATTTCACTTCTGTGTCTTGATTTGATTTGTTAAAAGAGTCGGATCGAGTCGTTTGTTTGTGAGCACTGATCAGGCTGGTTGCATTAAATGTGTTTGATTCACTAAAACAAAGCAGTTCATCAGAGTCGTTTGTTTAGATTATTTATTTATTTTTATCACATTATAGCTGCTGTAAACCAGTCGAGGAAACTGATTACATTTTCTAGTGTGGCAGTGGCCACTCTGTGCCACCCCTGTAGATCCGCCCCTTTGCAGACTAAAGTAAAACCTGGAATTTAATCTGGAAGTTTTAGGATAATTTTCTGTTATTTCTGTTAAATCATAATGTCACAAGACTTTTTGGTCATCAGGTTATTCCAAACTGGAAGGAACAAGAATGGGATCCCAAACATCCAGAGCGCTATGCAGGAATATTCCGCTTTAATTTCTGGATATTTGGGGAGTGGACAGAAGTGGTTGTGGACGACCGTTTGCCCACCATTAACGGGAAACTGATTTACTGCCACTCCAAATCCAGCAACGAGTTCTGGAGCGCTCTGCTGGAGAAGGCATATGCCAAGTAAGCATGAAAATGATCTACAATACAAGCAGCAATCATTTCTACCTGCATGGTGATGTTCCACAGGGGTGTACACTGAGTCCATCATCATTCTGCTTTCTACTAAAGTCCACCTGCTGGTCCACAAAGCAATATTTGTTGATAAAGAACAAGAATAATTTCTTCATAGCTGACATGATGGTGTGTTTGTAGATTGTCAGGCTGCTATGAATCTCTCAGTGGAGGAAATACAGGAGATGCTGTGGTGGATTTCAGTGGAGCTGTAAATGAACCTCTCAATCTGGAAACAGGAAACTACCGCACTGACCCCAAAGCCAAGGACAAACTGTTCTCAGACCTGCTCGAAGTGTACGAACGTGGAGGCATCATCAGCTGCTCTATAGCGGTCAGTAAGGTCTAATCTCGCTATCGGTCAAATCTTTGGTGTCTGATCTAATCCACAAAGGGTTAGTGTGGGTGCAGGATTTTATTTATTTATTAGTGAAGATCAGTTAATTTTATTCAAATGTGGCTCCTGCTTTACTGGAAGGAGAATCTGCTCCCACACTGGCTCTTTAAAGATTAGATCAGACACCCCTATTCTAATCTATCTAATTATAGCTATGGATACTCTGGTATATATATATTCAATGTTCCATGAACAGAACTATAACATTTTTGTGAAGTTCTAAAATGGATTTTGTTGAATGGGGAATTGATGGAGATTTATTGTGAAGTCTCTGAAAACTGTTCTCATGTTTCCTCTCAGGCACCTCCTCACGAACGAGAGTTACGTTTGGCAAACGGTTTGGTCAAAGGTCACGCATACTCTGTGACAGAGGTGAAGAGGGTACGACTGGGACACGGCTTCCTGGCCTTCTTCAAGAATGAAACCATCCCTCTAATTCGCATGAGGAACCCCTGGGGGAAACATGAGTGGAACGGAGCCTGGAGTGACAGGTGAGAATGAGAAAAGAAATTAAGTGCAAACTTTCATATAAAGTTCCCTGTTCAGTTGCTTTCATGGAAGGTTTGAGATGATATTTCCGTTCTTATTGTAGCTCAGAGGAATGGAAGAAGATTGGGAATTCGGAGAGGAATAATCTGGGGATCACTGTGGCAGATGATGGAGAATTCTGGTCCATATTTTTTTCTCATTTCTTAGGAACTCCTTGTAAACATTCTGTCCACCATGAGAGGCCACCAAAAGATATCAGTCTCCATGTAGCACTGAAGATTTGGAAATATTTTGTTGTTCTTCAGGATGTCTTTTGATGACTGGTGTAAGAACTTCACCGAAGCAGATGTTTGTCGGTTGATAAATACGAGTAAGCTGAGTGTCCAGAAGAGGTGCCATGAGGTGGTGCATTTTGGGAATTGGACAAAACACTCAGATCCTCTGAAGAACCGATGTGGGGGCTGCATGAACCATAAGCAGACATTCCTACAGAACCCACAGGTACCATAACTGTCCTGATACAGAACCTTAAATTATCAACATAATATCCAGAGTATCACCATGATCAGGCCATGAGGTAGACTCAAAATCTTGTAGAACCAGCAGGTATTTCCCTCTTCTTCAGAACCCATAGATATCACCACAATCTGGCTCTAGAGTTACCATGGTAACCTTGTAGAGCAAAAAGGTTTTTAATTTTTCCTACAGAAGTCATAGGTATCACCACAATCAGAATGATTTTCTGCTAACACACATACACACACACACACACACACACACACACACACACACAAACGCACACACTCAATTTTCCTTTTGTTTGTTCTCCCAGTTTGTGTTGGATATCTCTGAAGATGAAGAAGAGCTGTTGGTGTCACTACAGCAGAAAGACATGAAGATCCACCGAGCTCGTGGTGCAGGTGAAAACCTCACCATTGGATTCGCCATCTTTAAGGTACCAGAAAGTGTGTTTTTTGTTTCTCTTTTCCTGGGTGACCACAGGGTTTTGCAGGTAGTGGTGAGAAAAGTGCAAAAGGAGAATCAGGATAAACTGGTTGTGGGATTTTGCATATTCTCCTCATTTCCATGTAGATTTCCTCAGGCTTCGGGGTTTGGTCTACACCCCCAAAACATGCAGATGGATTGACTAAAATACACTGAATGTGTGGGTGTGTGTGTGTGTGTGTTTGTGTGTGTGTATGCATAAGTGTGTGAGTGTGTTTGTGTAATCATTCTTGCTGCTTTGTGTTTCCAACTATCTGCCATGAAGGTCATGGAGCAATCTAAAAAGCTTGCTGAAGGTGTCATGAACTCCTGCTGGTTTCTTTCCTTGTGTTCTTTCTCACGTCTCTGCTGGTTTTTGCTTATTATTAGGTTATTATTCCTCTTTCCTGTCTCGTATTACTGATGTGGTATTTCCTGCATTTGGCTGAATGTTTGGATTTGAACAACAGATTTGTCTTTTTTAACTTTTAACCCAAAAGAAAACTTTTACTGTGTCTGGATTCACAATCTGATCCCACTGATGAGTGTCCTTGTGTTTATTATTGTATATTATATAAATATTGTGCACTGCAAAAAATATTCATCTAAATATAAGGAATAAATGCATTTAAGGAGATGAGAAACAAGTCAAATGAGATAATTACACTGGGAAAGATCTCATATAATTAAATAAGAAAACATATCTAGGCTTTAAAAAAAGAACTAAATGCGTTAAAATAAACATTAAACTTCTATTCCAAGCAGCTGATTAAGTCTGATTAAAATAAAACTCCATTGTTATTACTTTTCCCAAACAGTTTAAAATCAAGCTCATGCACAAAAAAAGCTAAATCATTACTTTCTGCAAAATAATAAAAAATAACTTTAAGCTTTGACTAAGTAAGAAAAAAATAATAATCCTAAATTATAATCTTACACAATCTGCTCTGTATAATATTTTATTCTTAAAATAAGATTATTACACCTGGAATTAAATTGTAAGTCTTGAATGAACCAATTAGATTTGACTGAACTGTACTTCCTACTGAAAATCTTGAAATGTATTTATATTGACTGTATAAAACCGTATAACAATGATTTTGTCGATTTTGTGTAGAGATGTTTTGAACGTAGTCGAGATTTCTGGTGGATCTGGCTGGTGCAGCTCGGTAGTACAGTTAGCTTGTTTTGTTAGCTCGTGCTGAATAGCATCAGAACTACAATAAGTACAGACTGTGTGCTTCTCTCCCAAAGCCAACAAACCTTCAAGAATAATTTACTGGAATTTTGGCTTTTCTGAAGGAAAAACATCTCTTCAGATTCAGATAAGAAAATTAGACGCAGAAACATTAATGGCTGTGTTACATTTTGGCAAAGTTCACATCATAACATAATAAATATCTGTGAAGAGATATAATTTTCCCCCCATAACAGCACGCTGGGAAAAAAACAGATCTTGGGAAATCATGTTCTGGATCATCAGACTACATGAAGCAGCAGTGAGGAGATGATAAAGTTTAATTTGTTAAATAAAATGTAAAGTAATGTCTGAAATATGTCCACAAATAAAACTGTAACATGAACATTGAGCGTAAATTCGAGTGTGAGAGACGACAAAAGGATGTTCTTCACGTTTATTTCATCAGGTGGAGCTGAACAGGAAGTACCGCATGCACGACATTATCACGCAGCAGAACGTCGCCACGTCCACGTTCATCAACTCGCGCTCTGTATTCCTGAGGAAAGTTCTGCCTAAAGGTCGTTACGTCATCTTCCCTTCCACCTTCACACCCAACGTCCTGGGAGACTTCATGCTACGAGTTTACACCAATCAGGATGCAGGGTGCAGGTACGAGTTATAATACACCCCCCATCACTATCTATCTATCTATCTATCTATCTATCTATCTATCTATCTATCTATCTGTCTGTCTGTCTGTCTGTCTGTCTGTCTGTCTGTCTGTCTATCTATCTAACTATCTATCTTTCTTTCTTTCTCACTATCTATCTATCTATCTATCTATCTATCTATCTATCTATCTATCTATCTATCTATCTATCTATCTATCTATCTATCTATCTATCTGTCTATCTGTCTATCTATCTATCTATCTGTCTGTCTGTCTGTCTGTCTGTCTATCTTTTTTTCTTTCTTTCTTTCTTTCTTTCTTTCTTTCTTTCTTTCTTTCTTTCTTTCTTTCCCATGTATGTGTTCTTAGTTGATTTGAAATTGTTTTATGTCCTTGTTAGGGTTTTTTGGGGGGTTTATAGAAAAGGTTTAATGGATTAATGGATGAAATATAAATCGCAGTCTGGGATCTTTATTTTTTTATTTCTTTATATATTTATATTTATTTGTATTTATTTTTATATTTACTTGTATAATTATGTTATTTATTTTCTTTTAAAAAGAAGTGCTTTTTAATGTTTTAATGTGCTTAAAGATTGTTCTGTGTGTGTGTGTGTGTGTGTGTGTGTGTGTGTGTGTGTGTGTGTGTGTGTGTGTGTGTGTGTGTGTGTTTTAGAGAGCTGGAACTGGATAAACCCCGTGTGAGCTGCTGGTCTTCACTCCGTGGTTATCCTCAGCTGGTTACTCAGATTTACATTCACCGAGCAGAAGGACTGGAAAATCAGGACCGGAGTGGAGGTTGGTGTGTGTGTGTGTGTGTGTGTGTGTGTGTGTGTGTGTGTGCCATGTGTACAGCTGAAGGTCTAAGTAACCATTTTGATGACATCATGATCAGTTTTTTATTGTCTTAGTGTAAATTTGGTAATAATAAGTTAGAAGTGTTTGTCATCTTGTACACTGTCGTGTTTGACGCCTGTTCTTCTGTGCAGTTTTTTACACAGTGCCACCTGTTGACCAAACTGCTGCATTTTCTCTGCTTTAATATGATTCTGGTTTTTAATGCTTTATGTTTATGATGACCACAACATGATCATCTGTCTTTTTAGTTGATTTATAATGTTGTGAAAATCAGCATTAATGTTTAGAAAGAAAAAGAGCGATGATTAAATAAATACAGAAACCAAATTCAAAGAAAGGTTTTTATTGGTCACACTTTCATCCCAATGCAGTGAAATTCATTTCTTTACATTTCTTAAATACCTCAAATAACCTTTGTGTGTGTGTTGGTGTCATGTTCAGGTGCAGATCCCTACGTCATAATTTACTGTGAAAACAATTCGGTCCAGTCTCTGGTTCAGAAGGACACACGAGAGCCGATGTTCGACACCCGAGCCGTGTTTTACAGAAGGAAACCACAGAAACCGATAACAGTCCAGGTGAGATTCTGCTGAGAAACTGCTTCATGTAACACCATTATATGAACCTCACGTGCACCTCACTATGACTGAACCCACAACTAGAAACTCAGTGTTATTGATGTTCACAAATTAGCTGGACGTTCCTGAATCCCTCAGGAAATCTATGAGATGAATTTGCTGCTACATTCGTGGTGTAATGGAATGAATTAGCTATGAGTGCTAGATATCAGGAAATGAATTGTTTATCTAGATTTGTTTAATCCCTGTCTTAATCTTGATCTCCCTGACATACATTGAGAATTTTGACGTCTGAGAATGTCAAAATTTTAACAAAAAAAAGAACATCAGTGTCTTTTTGATATTTTTGGATGAAAAATGTGACCTTCTCAAATTTCCAAATTCACAGGATGCATTAGGGAGATCAAGACTAAGATTAAGGTGGAAATATTTTTCAAATATCTTTCCAAAGCTGAGATCTGATCTCCTCTTCTCCTTCTTCCCTGGATGATGGTCATGATGCCCAGTAAAAAAGAGAGGAGCTCAGATCTCAACTTTGAAGTGTAATAGAAAAAAAGCTAAGTGCCCCCTGTCCTAGTCTTGATCTTCCTGACACACCCTGAGAATTTGGGGAAAATTCAAAAACATCAAAATTTCACCAAAAAAACGGTCAATTCAGTAAGTGGTAAGTCTTTGTGAATTTTGGTTGAAAAATGTGACATTCTCAGATTTTCCCCAAATGTTACACATAATGTTAAAGAGATCAAGATCAATATGGGGATGTACTTAGTTTTGTCCTGCTACAGTGTAAGATGGAGATCTGAGCTTTTCTGTTTTTTACTGGTACAAGCATCACAATCATCTTGTAGTACAACAAGATCTCAGCTCTCAGCTTTGGTGTGTGATAGAACTAAACCTGGTGTACCCCTTTTTAAATCTGGGTCTCCCTAACGTACTGTGTGAATTTGGGTAAAATCTGAGACTGTTGAATGTTTGGGTGCACTTACTTTTTCTCTGTCACAACTTTAAACTGAGATCTGAGCTCCTCCCATTTGCACTGGGACAGGGGTGTGTCTAAGCAGCATATAAAACACTGTTGATCAGATCTTCTTCTATAATGATAAATATCTTCAGAACAATAGAATCCTGGACTCCGCTGCAGATTACTGGACTGGAAAAAAATCATGAAGCCCAGAAACCATGGAAATGGAAAGAGCTCATGAATTTCTAGGTGAAATTTTGATGTTCTCAGATTTCCTCCAAATTCACACAGTACATCAGGGAGCTCGAGAATAAAACAGGGGGGCATTTATTTTGCTCTCTGACTCTCCAAAGAGGAGATTTGAATGAAGACATACATGCAGGAAAAATGGCTGAGAATTGTGAACACTAGGGGGTGCAATGAGGAAGCTGGATCAAGTGTTTACTCTGGATCACTTTTTATCACTATAGCATTGTTCTTTATTCAGCATTTGCTAAGTGTGTGTGTGTGTGTGTGTGTGTGTGTGTGTGTGTTTGTGTGTGTGTCTGTGTGTGGGTCCAGGTCTGGAACAGTAATGCTGTAAAGGATGAGTTTATGGGTCAGGTGGTTCTTCCAGCATCTCTGAAGGATTCTACAGACCCACAGACACTGAAGCTGAAACGAGGAGCATCTCCAACATCTGAGGACATGCCGGGGACCATCAGCGTCCGAGTCGTGACGTTCAGAGAGCTCACAGCCATGTAGCACTGACACACACACACACACACACACACACACACACACACACACACACAGCAAAAACACACTGCTATAACACACTACTATTCACACTGGTTTCACAAATCTTTCTTTGTAAAATTTGGAAATGACCAGTGAGGTTTATTCCCAAGATTTGAATCTTTTCAGATGTTCTGTTTAATAAAAAATTAGGGCTGTCAAAATCAACGTTATTAACATGTTAATGCAGATTAATTTTAACAGCATAAATGATATTAGCGTGCGATTAATGCAGCGCACATTTCTGTTTGACCAATTTTATTAAAAATATAAATAAATAAAAATTAAAAACTTCAACACACCACATTTATTCACAACTTCCTTTTTTTACTCAGATATATAAAAAATAAAAATAAAATGATAGCAATCTCTACTGAAACCTTTTTTTTATTCACTTGACGCACAATCCGGCAATTAAAACCGTCCGTGTGGAAACATAGCAAAAGTTGCATTTGGTGTCCTGATGATTTACGTAATTTGAAACACAATAATCACTTCAGACCTTTTACAAGAATATTTTGTCTTCTTGCTCTATGTTGAGTTCCGTTTCACTAATAATAAACATATATTTGCATAAAGCGTCAATATTTGTCCCTGTTAATTAGAGTATTACAAACTTTAAAAGTATTAACTAAAGGTACATTTAGAACAAATACATGTGTGATTAAGTTGTGATGAATCAGGAGTTACCTCACGACAATCATGCGATTAATAGTGATTCATTATTTTCATTGATTGACAGCCCGAATTAAAACATTGATTTTCCTCAAAAATCAAATTCTTCAGCCTGCAATATTAATTACAATCAAATTATTTTACAGTCTTAATGATTAAATACACATTAAAAATGATGAATTCACATCCCATTATTTGTCTTTTAAAATATTTTGTGTAATTTTCTTTATTTTTAAATTGTTATTGTAAGGGCTTTGGGGAGATTTTTGAGAATAAAAAAAATTGCTGATCTAAAAGCAATAAAAAAAAGTAAAGAAGTATAATTTTGGTCATTTTCCTTTTTTTTTGTTAATAAATCAATTTCCTGTTTGTGGTATATGTTGTGCAACACCGCATTACAAATATTTCAATATTTACACATTGCGACATCATAGGATTTTTTTTCTCTCTTTTTATTTTTTTTTATTCAGTCCAGTTCCCAAACTGCAGGTTTTTTTGTAATATTTTAACACTCAAGACACAACCATGCACAATCAGAATTCAAAAAGTCTATTGCTTCAACCACAATTTAAAATAGCTTATCCAAAACCAAACAAAAAAACAAACTAAAAGAGGCTCTCCCTCCGTTCTCGAGGTGGTTTTCTTCTGTGTTTTTCTTGTC
>MU554589.1:11551287-11560019 GCA_024362625.1 Silurus asotus | reverse complement strand
TGGGGGAGAGGGGGGAGGGGGAGAGAGAGAGAGAGAGAGAGAGAGAGAAGGTGGGGGGAGGGAGAGAGGGAGAGAGAGAGAGGGAGAGAGAGAATAGAGTTCATAACTGGTTGTTAGATAAATGTATTCGGATGCTGTGGGATTATTTACCTCCTGTCCTGTTGCGATATCGATGGCGGTGTAAACTGTTCCAGATGCCCTGATTTACACAAATCACATCACATAGAATCATGAGTCACCAACCATTACTACAACACACACACACACACACACACACACACAAACACACACACACTAGTTTTTTTAATGTCTAAAATTCTGTAAAGTCTAAATGCTGTTACACTTCTTACCACAAGGTGGCGACAAACAAACATGACACACGCTCACTGACACAAAGCAGGTTTTCTGAAATATTAGTTTTTCTCAGCTGTTTTGGAGCGTTTCTCAAATCATTCTTAACATTTGCAAACCAGTAAGTGCATTTCTCAAACAGCTTCAGAACATTTCTGTTCTCATAATCATTAGATCATTTTTTCATAATAAACATTTGTGTGAATAAAAGTTTTATTAGCATCAGAATGGAAAGTCGTCTGGTCATAGTTCAGGATCGTCTGAATGTTCAGTCGTGTTGTCAGTATGATAGAGCACAGTTCCAGTGTTCCCTGATGTGAACCATGGTTTGGATTACAGTGATTGAAAATGCTGATTTTGTTCTCCTGTAGGTGGGGATGTTGACTGTAAAAGACCGGACAGGATTCACACGTTCACTGTACTCATTCATTTTCAGAAACTGATTCTGTGTTTTGTTGCCAATTGAGGGTTCATGAGATTCACCTTTGACCTGTTTTAGAGAACTGGTTGATTATCGGTTGATCTGATGATGTTCACTCGCTTTCATCAGTGACGTTCAACATTCATCTGCACATTTACTGAATAAAGTTCATCTACACACATTCTGCCATCTGCTTTAACCATTTTACATTCAATGAACTGTTTTTGGGGTTAAAACTATTCAGGTGCAACCAGTAGAATATATTTTGATCAACATGAAATAAAAAACTGATACTGTAGGAAACAGCAGACACTCGTAAACATCAGGAGCAAAAGTGTTCACAAACTGTTCAATCGAAAAAAATCGTTTTTATGATGAGCAAAGTGACTGTGAGGGTGGAGGCTGAACCAGGAGTTCTGGGATTCAATTTCTGATCTGAGAAACGATCCAAGAACTGTAATGATTGGTATGTGTGTGTGTGTGTGTGTGTGTGTGTGTGTGTGTGTGTGTGTGTGTGTGTGTTGTACACACCCCTGTCCGATTTTCTCAAAACGTGTGTATTTCTTTTTTGGATCTCCGACACTGACGATACTCCCTGAAAAAAAAATAAGAGCACAATTTACACACACACGCACATACACACACGCACACACACGCACATACACACACGCACACGCAAAGGGACACACACACACACACACACACACACACACACACGTACGGAGTCGTTCGAGTATTTCCTCATCAGTCATTTTGGATTTTTTTCTCTGTCGGTCTGTGTGTCTGTACAGCGTGCTGGATGTCGTCGTCTCCTCTGGTTGGACCTGGGACTCCGGTGGGGTCGTGACTTCTTTAACGGGGTCAGGGGTCGCAGCAGGTTCGATTACGGAGCGCGTGTAGATCTGCATAGAACAACAGTGTGAACATACACAACATACTACTGTATATTATCATCATGGTGTGTGTGCGTGTGTGTGTGTGTGTGTGTGTGTGTGTGTGCGTGTGTGTGCGTGTGTGTGCGCGCTCACAGATTTGGTGTGTTCTGGTCTCGGTGCTATGATTGGTGGCACTTCATCATCATCCTCTTCCTCCTCTTCATCTTCCTCCTCCTCTTCCTCGTCTTCCTCTTCAGACACTGGTGGAGCGATTGGTGGCTCAGATGCCGTTTTAGCTCCCTGCTGTTACACACACACACACACACACACACACACACACACACACACACACACACACAGACACACACAGACACACACACACACTGTTAAATATACACCTGTGTTTATGTCTATGTCTAATCTGACACACACAACACTTTGCTCATTCAGCCACTAAGGGGCAGTATCACAATCTGCACCGCCCTCAGCCACTCGCCCTAAAGTGCCTCGACCATCTAACACTCAGCAGCTCTATTGGAACACAACTTACCCAGAAGGCTTTGCTGAAATCAAACCAAGCCGAGCTCTACCCAAGTGGGTGTGGCCTAATATTCAAATATGCATGTTTGATTGACAGCTCCACTAGCATTCAAACACAGAAGCTAAATGTGTTAGCAAGCAGATTAGCTTTCATACGATCTGTTTAATATTCATAAAAAATGTGTGGGCGGGGTTAGTGACCTTACACTCTCAACTCATCATTAACTCTGCCCACTGTGCATTATAATAGAGTGAGAGAAAGAGGCAGAGGGAGAGAAACAAGGAAAGAAAGAAAGAAAGAAAGAAAGAAAGAAAGAAAGAAAGAAAGAAAGAAAGAAAGAAAGAAGAGAGCAAGAAAGAGGGAGAAAGGGAAAGAGAGGAAGAGAAGAAAAGGGAGTGTGAAAGAGGGACAAAGAGAAAGAGAAGGAGAGAAAAGAGAGTGAACTGGAGAGAGACAGAAAGAGTGAGGAAGGGAAAGAATAAGAGAAAGAGATTTGTGTGTGTGTGTGTGAGCAATTGATCATGTGACAATTTCTTTTTCTAAATCTCTCAATATGTATGTGTATATGTGTGTGTGTGTGTGTATATGTGTGTGTGTGTGTGTGTGTGTCTGTGTGTGTTTGTATGTATGCGTGTGTGTATGTGTGTGTGTGTGTGTGTGTGTGTGTGTGTGTGTGTGTGGGTGTATGTGTGTGTGTGTGTGTGTGTGTGTGTGTGTGTGGGTGTATGTGTGTGTATGTATGCGTGTGTGTGTGTGTGTGTGTGTGTGTGTGTGTGTGTGTGTGTGTGTGTGTGTGGGTGTATGTGTGTGTGTGTGTATGTGTGTGTGTGTGTGTGTGGGTGTATGTGTGTGTGTGTGTATGTATGCGTGTGTGTGTGTATGTGTGTGTGTGTTTGTGTGTGTGTGAGAGAGAGAGATTGCAATTAATCATGTGACAAATTTATTCTAAATCTCACCATTTAAAATAAATCTTGCACACACACACACACACACACGCGCACACACACACACACACACACACACGCAGACACACACACACGCATACATACACACACACACATACACACACACGCAGACACACAAACCGTTTTCTGAATTTTTTTAAACAATTAATAGAATTCTTCAGATCTAAGATCGGTAAAATCAGAAATGTATCAGGAAAATGTTAAAAACACACAGCGGATTGTAAGGTATTGTGTTACTCGATTAGCTCCATGTTACAATCTCGAGTCGAGGAAACACAACTTACCCAGAATGCTTTGCAGTGTTTCGTTGCTGTTTCCTTTTCAAAAAGGTGAAAATGGTCAGAGAAGAAAGTGTGTGACAGATGCAATAAAACACACAAGCTAGCTAGCATGCGGGCAACTTAGCAAAGCTAGTCAGTTAGCAAACCAGCCGGTTAGCGTGCTGATGCCTTGTAACCACGCCTCTGCCCCCCCATGCCCTGCCCCACAGTGTAGGTGATGTGCGGTATCGAGTGTTTTAGTTTTTATTTATTATTCAGAACAGCGCTCATGTCCTCGCTCGCTAACTCATTTACATTAGCTTTCAACTGATCAGTAATTTATCAAAATGGTACAAAATATTTAATTTGTTAATAATAATTATATTATTAATACAACTAAATAAATATTATGAAATAAGTCCAAATATTTTATCGATTGTGTAAACATGCTAACGGTGGCTAACGTCAGTGGTCACAGACACTTGTTTACATCCAGAACAAATGCGTGTCATTTATTTCTTACATTTAATTTTGTATTTTTTATTTATTTTTTTTTATCCACCAAAAACTTTGCAGAGAATTAGCGCTCTGCCGCAATGCCGTCTCAAAGGCAGAGTGATTGGTTACCAACATGTAGGCGGGGCTTTTCAATTTTTTTCCCTCAGAAATAATCACCATTTAGCCGAAAAAAGTAGCCATTCAGAAATCCTCCATGCTAACATGCTACAGAGGATTTTTAATAAACTATAGAACACTAGCAAACATGCAACTTATCCAAGAGGTTTCTACCTGCCTCGCTAGCATGCTAGTTCTAGCAATTACAACAGATAATTAATATTCCGCATGATGAAACATTTTTTAAACTTTATATTCATGCTAATACTAACACTTAGCCAGTTAGCTAACATTCGGAGCAAACAAAAGTGCTATAAAAAGCATTTCTTGCTAACTCTGACTCGCCGCAAAGCTAGCTTATATTCCAACACCACTGAGTGAAACACTGGAACAGTCTGATAGCTTGCAGTGAGCTCATGCTAGCAATCAGCATGCAAGCTAGGAATTAGCAATTAAGCCCCGCCCACTGGCAGTTTCAACCAGGGACATTCTTCCTTCCCTGAGAACTAATTAGCATGTGGAGCAGCAGTCAAACAGAGCGCCACCTTGTGGTGTGAAAGCAGTGAAGCTGCTGATTCGAGTTCAAACTAAAAACATTATAATTCAATTAAAGTTTTTTACCTTTTCAAATAAAGCGCTGCAGGATCTAAGGCTGACGGGCGGCCCGGAGGACAGGAGGCGGTTCTGAATGATTAAAAAAGGGGGGGTGTTTAACTCACACACCATTCAATACAACCGGAAATCAACAAGAAAGAGACAGAGAGAGGGAGAAAAGGGGGAGGGAAGAGAAGAAGGAGTGCAAGGATGAGAAGATAGAGGGAAAAAAGGAGAAAAGGAGAAAGAAAAGAAATGAGGAAGAGAAGGAAGAAAGGAAAGAAGAACAAAGAAGGAAAAGAAAGAGAAAAGGGACAGAAAAAAGAAAAGAGGAAAAGGAAAAGGAGTTTTTTTGTTTTGTAGTGTAAGTAAAAGCGCAGGTGATTTTCTCCGAGAGTGTGGACATGAATATTCAGTATAAATGTGTTCCTGATCACGTAAAAATACTGCATCGTGATTGGACAGTGTGTTCTCGTTAACTCTATTTAGTCGAAACGGGTCACATGATATTTTCCTCTATAAGCAGAATGGAACGAGATTACACCAACATCACACACACACACACACACACACACACACACACACACACACACACACACACACTCACTCACACACACACACACACACACACACACACACACTCACCCAGTATTACAGTTGACCGCTGTGACGGTATTACACATCTCTCTCTACACAATGTCTGTGTGTGTTTGTAAAACAAGATGAGAAAAACAGTTTATTATTATAAAGTAAGTCTGAGTCTATTTTTTCCCTGAGGGTGTGCAAACTTTTGCACATTGCAGATATGATCATCACATGATAAAAAGCTCTAAAAATATCCAAACTTGATCAAACCAAATCTGAAGTGAAAACATGTTGCACATGTTTGTCTGTGTGTGTGTGTGTGTGTGTGTGGTGTGTGTGTGTGTGGAGAACAGGACAGGGTTGTGTTTTAGGGAGTGAGTCTGTGACTCATGAATCGTTTGATTCATGCAGCTGAATCAGCAGGTTCAAATCAAACAGGGGTTGAAAAATAACAGAAGCACAGAAGCGTTTCTTCTTACCAGAGTGTTTGCGGCGATGTAACCGTGTGTGTGTGTGTGTGTGTGTGTGTGTGTAGAGAACAGGACAGGGTTGTGTTTTAGGGAGTGAGTCTGTGACTCATGAATCGTTTGATTCATGCGGCTGAATCAGCAGGTTCAAATCAAACAGGGGTTGAAAAATAACAGAAGCACAGAAGCGTTTCTTCTTACCAGAGTGTTTGCGGCGATGTAACCGTGAGCCGATTTATCTGTAGCACACAAACGGGATGAGACGAGAAAGTTACAATTAATCATTCATCTTTAACAGCATGCAGAGTTCTGATTGGCTACATGACATATGAGATTTACAGGAAGTGCAGGAAACATGTTCTATAAGAATTTCTACATCTGGAACATGTAATATTATTAAAGGACATTGGAAAGACTGGGTTCCTGGGAAGCTAGTGCCTAAGGAGGATAGGGACTTCTGAAAAATAGGAGTTTTTTGGAAGATAGGAACATTGGGAAGATAGGAATCTTAGAAAAGGGGTCTTCCTGGGAACATATGTCTTTATGAAGATAGGACCCGAGGAAGATCAGGTTGGTTCATAGAAGGATTTTGGTTTGGGGAAGAAAGTACTTTGGGCAGATTGGGATTTTAGAAAGACAGCATTCTCTGGAGGGTGGGAACATGGGGAAATATCACTTTAGGAAATAGGACAGGGGAAGATCACCTTGGAAATGTAGAAGTCTGAGAACACAGGATCCCTGGAACACTTTATTTACATTTACATTTGCAGCATTTGGCAGACGCCCTTATCCAGAGCGACTAACAACTGAGCAGGGGAGGGTCTTAGGGCTTTTGCTCAAGGGCAGTTTCCAGCAGTGGCAGCTTGGTGGTGGTGGGATTTGAACCTGTGATCTTCTGATCCAAAGCCCAATGCCTTAACCACTGAGCTCCCACCTCCACGAATCTATTACTGAGTTTTAAATTCAGAACACTGGCAGTTTACACTGGTGATATAAAACCCTGAACACTTCAGAACATAGGACCCTGCAAAGCGAACCATCGGAACTCTACTGCTATAGCACTGTGTGTGTGTGTGTGTGTGTGTGTGTGTGTGTGTGTGTGTGTGTGTGTGTGTGTGTGTGTGTCACCTCCTGACGTGAAGCTCATGTACTTCTGGTTGTTGACGGTCTCTTTGGAGTCGTAGAACTTGAGCACGTCGATGACGGCCTGAGGGTTCTTCTTCTGCTCCAGCTTGGTGATGTTGGAGGTCTGCAGTAACCGAGCCCATTGCTCTGGGATGCCCTGTGTGTGTGTGTGTGTGTGTGTGTGTGTGTGTGTGTGTGTGTGTGTGTGTGTGTGTGTAAAAGTAAACATTAGCAGTGTGGCTCCAGAGCAGAACTAAAAACACAAACTTCTCACACAAAACACGTCTCAGCCGATCAACTTCATTTTGACTTTAAAATTCAAATGAATAATTTTGATTACCAACATAACACACACACACACACACTCACTAACACACACACACACACACACACACACAGAGCTGAACTTACGGTGAACTCTCCTGTTACTGCATCAAAGCCTACGTGGATGGTGTGTTCAAAATCAGATGGGAGAGAAATTTCAGGACGCTCCTTTTCCTTTTTCTTATTTGCTACACACACACATACACAGAAACACACACACACAGACACACACACACACACACACACACACACAGTAAGAAAATGAAATTTTTATAATCATAATGTAGAATATGATAGAATATGAATATATATATATATGTGTGTGTGTGTGTGTGTGTGTGTGTGTGTGTGTGTGTGTGTGTGTGTGTGTGTGTGTGTGTGTCTTACTTTTGTCCCCTCCAGGAAAGATGGATCTAAGGCGTGCTTTCTTGTTTTTCTCCTCCGGAGCCATGGGCAGCGGTTTAGACGAGTGCAGAACGGATGAAGAGTCACGAGAGCTGCTGCTCATTCTCATGGGGGGAGCAGGGGGCTTCTCCTCAACATCTACACTATCACACATCTTCAGCTGCTCATCTACACACACACACACACACACACACACACACACACACACACACACACACACACAATAATGAGAATTAAATCACATTTTTTGGAACAGAAACAGAATTGATCTGAAATTAAAATTAGAAAATGAAGTTCAGTTTAGAGCTAAAATTCAAATTGAAATAAATTCTGAATCATCAAAATAACAATAAAAATAACAATAATAATCAGACTCAATATTAAATTGTCTTTAAATTAGAATTAAGTCTCAGAATCCCAGTTTATACATACATTTCTTCAGATCAGTACAGGAACATGGAGCGTTATAATAAACGTGAATCAGATGAGATCCGATTTCCTCCTAAACTTCCTGCTCTAAGATTCTGAATCAAATTAAGAGTCAGAATTTCTCTGAATCAGGGTTTAACCGATTGAAAAACAGAAATGAGATCACAATAAAAAAGGCAAAAAGCGCAGCGCTGATGTACACATCCGATCTGTTCAGAAATCTAATCTGCTATAATGTGAATCAGACCAAATCAAACTTAATCACACCAAACGTCATTGAATTATTTATTATCACACTGACTCTGACTAGAAATGAGTGAAGGTCTTATTCAGCATTTATATAACACTGTTAACGTTTGGACACAATTTTCATTTCCTGTTTGTGTTTTTCTCATTTCAATTCAATGTTACTTGTTCACAGCTTTTGAGCTTTATGCAAATCACTCACATTGCTCTCAGCCAATCAGGTGAAAGTAACCTGAATTCATTCATCTTTTTCTAAATCACTGAGAAATTAATCTTAACTGTTGACCTGCGCACACTAACGAACCGGTAACACACACTACCACAACACACTCGACCCTCTTCTACATCCATAAGCTGCATGTGATTGGCTAACGTCACTGTGATTTACAGAGGAGAGATACACTATGCCCCTCCCACTTGCTCTGGCATTACTGACCCAATCAGCTGTTGGCAGGGGGAGGGTGATGGAGAGATAAATTCAGATACAGACAGAGAGAAATAAAAAGGAATAGAGAGCAGGAAAAACACA
>MU554589.1:11541287-11546287 GCA_024362625.1 Silurus asotus | reverse complement strand
CTTGCTAGCTTTGTAACTTTTTTTTAATTTCTACAAAAAGACTTGCAGAAATTAGCCACCATGCTTGATTCTCATAATTAATTATTTATATACAATTTGATAGCGCCAACACATTATGCTAACTGATCTCTGCTAGTTACGCCTTTTAGCCGCTTTCTATTTGGTTTGAAAGTCTTTTTTGAGTGCAAAAGTTGTGTGTAAAAATGTCGAATGTTTATAAACTTCATTAACACAAAAAAGATGCATCCTTTCATCCTACCAGTAGCTGCTGATTAGCAAATTATTAGCATAGGTGAGTTTTGTAGGATACTAGATGTTTGTAGTAAAGAAAATGGCCAATTTATGCTAAATCATCTGGTGAATTAGCCGTGTTAGCATCTTTAAAAAGTGTGTTTGTTTTCTGTGTTTAGATTTTTTGGCGTAGTCATTTTTTGAGCTGTTGCTTTGAACTGTCTGGGATGTGGAACCTTCCTTTCGCCAAAATCCTTCAAGCAAACAATTTTATGTTCTCCAAATATTTATTTGCAAGAAAGAGAAATTATATATATGAAAGACACACACACACACACACACACACACACACACACACACACACACACACACACACAAACAAACTGATTATGTGGCTACGTTGAGGAGGCTTACAGTGCCCATTAGCCTGTTCTGAAGCAGAGCAAACGAGTGAAAGAGAGAGAGAGAGAGAGAGAGAGAGAGAGAGAGAGAAAGGAAAGAAACAAAAGATTATATAGAGGGATGAATGCTGAGAAACTGAATATGAAAGAAGGGAAGATGGATGTAAGAACATCTGCTCCCATGTCACATTAATGCGGACTCACACTTTTATTTTCATCCCTCCATCCCCCATCCTAACGGACCTGTGGCACACACACACACACACACACACACACACACACACATCAGGGGGTCTGTGTTCATTTTCTCAGATTTAGACTGCTGGTCTATTGTGTCTCTAAACACAGAGAGAGAGAGAAAGAGAGAGAGAGAGAGAGAGAGAGAGAGAGAGAGAGAAAGAGATGACTCTGTTTCCCAGAAAAGGTGTGGTGTGTGTGTGTGTGTGTGTGTGTGTGTGTGTGTGTGTGTGTGGGTGGTGCCAGGTTAGACAATATGTGGTACATGCAGTATATATATGTGTGTGTAGGATAGACAGACGTTGCACATCTGTAATAGTAGATATAATGTGTTATACACACTCAGTGTCCACTTTATTAGAAACACCTGATCATGTGTGCAGTTCTCTAATCAGCCAATCACATGGCAGCACTACAACATATAGACTTCTGTAGTTATGCATCAAGAGCTTCACCAAATATTCACATACAACATCAGACTGGAGAAAGTGTCACACATCTACACAACCTGGTGCAAAAAACACAAAAAACATCAAACATCCTGTGGAGTGGAAAACGGTTCTGAAGGTGGAGACAGCGTATTGAACGACAGATCAGAGGAGGACAGAATGGACAGATTGTGGTTTAAGTGGCTCATATAACTCATAGAATGATTCTCTACAGCTGTGCTGAGCAGAAAAGCATCTCACAATTTAATGAAACACTTAAAAGGAAATGCAGAAGAGAACTGGATCAAGTTCCTACCCAGTCAAGCCAAGAGCAGGAATCTGAAGTACACCCTTGCACACACTCACACACACCCTCACACACACTTACTCACTCACACACAAACACACATTTCCTCACACACACTCAAACACAGGACTGATGAGGACTATAAGATCTTCAGATAAAATCTGTATGATCTTCTGCCCGGTCACAGACCCTGAAATCTTGGAGATGTTTGTGGCAGTGCTACCTAAAGCTCTTCACCCATGTGAATTGACACGTGATTGGCTGATTTAAGGATGAGCAGGTCTACAGGGTTTCCTATTTAAGTGGCCAGTAAAAATGAGGCACGTCATTTATTACAAATACAATATTACAGTTACATCCAAATTACATCAATGATGACTCCGCCTCAATATACAGGGGATTAATTATGATGAATCCACCCCACAGACAATCAATTATGATGACTCCGCCCCCAAACGATCAATTATGGTGACTCCACCCCAAAGACAATCAATTGTGATGACTCCACCCCACAGGCAATTAATTATTACTCCACCCTCATACACAGGAAATTCATTTTAATGACTCCACCCCATACACAATGATGATGACTCCGCCCCCTTACCCAATAATGATGATAACTCCGCCCCCAAACATGAGGGCTCACTGAATGGTCAGAATTATGTACATTTAATGATATGAGTGTAACAGCCTGCACGCCTTAACCATATTCAACACACACACACACACACACACACACACACACACACACACACGGTGATGAGGGAAGATCATCACCAAGTCAACTGGTTCTCCTGTACTGTTTTATGTGTATGAGTATGTGTGTGTGTGTGTGTGTGTGTGTGTGTGTGCACGCGTGTGTAGTCCTGCGCTTGCGCAAACTTGACACAGAAAAAAAAAATCAATCAAAATGGAGTCGGGTCGGAGAAAAGGCCCAAAGGCAGAAACACCAGGTTAACAAAGAGCTCCATCTCTCCTATGTTAGCATCCCTCCATCCATCTGTGTGTGTGTGTGTGTGTGTGTGTGTGTGTGTGTGTGTGTGTGTGTGTGTGTGTGCGTATCCACCCATCCATGTATCCATCTAACCATCTATGTACCCATCCATTTATCCTTTTCTTTATACATGATGCATAAAAGCAGGAGAGAGCATCATGATCTCACACACACACACACACACACACACACACACACACATTTATACACACCTTAACATTCCCTGAAATAGCAGTGCCTCTTATTGTTTAGGCGCTGCAGCTGCTTCCATTCTATAACGGCTAATGCCACACACACACACACACACACACACACACACACACACACACACACACACAAACACCGTTTCTCCCCCACCAACAGAGGGCCTTTATGTAGCTGGATGAGGCAGCAGCAGTGGTACTGAGAGAAAGATAACACACGTCTCTGTCTTCCCCTGTGACTGACACCCACACACACACACACACACACACCGATGCATCAACATAGCAGCCCTTTCCATCTATCTATCCATACATCCCTCTTTTCTTCTCATCACCTAGGCCAAACACTGGGATAAAGAAGTAGAAATATAAAGCAACCCCTCGTCCTCCTCCATACCTCCTCCCTTTCTCTATCTCTCTCTTCCTCCATCCCTCCCTCCTTCTATCTCAATCTACATTCAATAGGAGAGCAGGGGAAAAAAACAGCAGCTTCTTACCCGAAACATGTCCTGATGTTCTCAGCCTGAGTGTGTGTGTACCTCCGAGTTTGTCGTGCGCTCATCCTCGGCCCAGTGAGCACCGTCTGTGTGTGTGTGTGTGTGTGTGTGTGTGTGTGTGTGTGTGTGTGTGTGTGTGTGTGTGTGTGTGTATTCCTATGACACACAGCTCAGCTCCATTCTCTCGTCAGACCGGTTCTTGACCTCTTCAAGCTGCACTGGCTCACTACTGCTCCACTGGCTGCTTGCTGTTCCCTAGCTCATGATGTCACAGGTTCCTCACACTCTCATTGGTGAGAGGACGCATACTAATGAGGGCAGCTGCTGGAGGGGAGGGGCAGTAAGGGAGGAGGCCCAGTGGAGTTGATCTCCTGGTTTACACAGACGAAAGAAAGAAAGAAAGAAAGAAAGAAAGAAAGAAAGAAAGAAAGAAAGAAAGAAAGAAGGAAAAGAAAGAAAGATAGAAAGAAAGATAAAAAGAAAGAAAGAAAGAAAGAAAAGAAAGAAACAACAAACAAAAGAAAGATAGAAGGAAAAGAAAGAAAGAACAAACGAAAGAAAGAAAGAAGGAAAAGAAAGAAAGAAAGATGAAAGAAAGAAAGAGGCTGGAACGAGGGATGGAGGGATGGATAGATGGTTGGATGAATGAGTGAGATGTTGAGTCAGCAGTATGTCTACAGGAGATCAGAGAGAGTAAACACTATTTAGTGTAAAAGTTAGCACCCCCCCTAAGGACTAAATGTTTCATTAGCAATTTAGAGTGGATGAAACTTGACCACAGCAATGCATTGTGGGTAAAGCGGTGTCTCTGAAGACTGCAGTTTCTGGTGATAAAGTAACAAATGAACAAAGGAAACTGACAGATTCATCACTTCATCTGAAAATCCAGAAGCATCACCTGCATCTAAGTCCTGAACATCTAAAGAGCAGGAAGCACCTTCCACCTTCTTCTTGTCGTCTGATCTGTGTGACTCACTTCAGGCTATGGAGAATTTCACTGCAGGCGGCGACGTGAACCCAAAACGTTGCTGCTGTTGGCCCTAATTTGCCTATGATGTCATCTTTTCCCTCTCGCTCACCTGTGATTGGCTGCTGGCTGCAGCATCTGCCGTGATGTCTAGGCGAGGAGGAGAAGGGGAGGGGGAGGGGATGATGAGGATGAACTCAAACCTGAACCGAACCAAACCCAACATTCAGTCCATGGAGGGATGAGACTAGGAGAGAAAAAAAGAACGAAGGAATTAGACTTTTTGTTCACAAGTTTATGGTGTTTTATAAAGAGAGAAATTTACACTTATAATCTATAAATAATCGAATTATTCTAATATCCTGTTTAAAACTATAAAGTCAAATACTAATTATTACTAATTAACAATAGAGTGTGTCCCGGAACTCGCGGGGGTTCCGTTCCAAATGAGAACCCGCACATTTTTAGATTGTGAATTATCATTTACATTTACATTTACATTTGCGGCATTTAGCAGACGCCCTTATCCAGAGCGACGTACAAAAGTGCTTTAAATCTCTAGTAGTGAATAAATCTTACACTGGTACGAAAGAATACAAACTCAATATAAATATAACTCGAATTCTACAAACTTGGAAAGTGATAATTTAAGTATTTCAGGAAGAGGAAGGTCTTCAGTCGTCGCTTAAAGATAATCAGGGACTCTGCTGTACGGACATCTAGGGGAAGTTCATT
>MU554589.1:11528433-11536340 GCA_024362625.1 Silurus asotus | reverse complement strand
CACACACACACACACACACACACACACACACACACACACACACACACACACACACGATGGTGGTGCTGTAAAAGTGTAGTGAAGATACAGGAAGTGGCAGGTCATCGATTAATGGTGTTCTGGTGATTTGGATCACACTGCTGTGGTATTTAACATGGAGTTTTAGTGAACACTATGTAGTGGTTTAGGCCACACCCACAGTGGATTGAGGGATGGAGTGCTGAAACAGCTGTGTGTGTGTGTGCGTGTGTGTGTGTGTGTGTGTGTGTGTGTGTGTGTGTGTGTGTGTGTGTGTGTTTACAGGTGCATCATGAGAATGTTTATGGATTTTTTGTATGACTTCTGTAAATAAATAACTTTTATTCTTCAAACAGTGGCAGCTCTCACCTAATAGGTCGATACAGGTGTCAATCATTAGGTCCTGACAGCAGCAGCACCTGGAAATATTAAACAATATAGAAACTTTTACTCCATTTATTATAGATTTGTAATTGTGTGTGTGTGTGTGTGTGTGTGTGTGTGTGTGTGTTGTTTGTAGTGCAGTTTATCTTCAATATTACCTTAAACACATTTGTTTATTTTATGATGAGACAAACAGGACCTGGTGTTTGTGTAAACCATCAAAGAAGCTAAGAAACACAAAATCTCTCTCTCTCACTCACGCACACACACACTCACACACACACACACCCACACACACACACACCTGCTTTGCACTCAACCTGAAACCCAACAACTTACTCACTCAGAGCCAATCAGAGCAGTTGATGATAATTAGGTCAGTGACATCATCAAAATGAGACAAGACTTTTATAATAGATGAATAAATACAGTTCTTTCTTTCTTCTCCCATTAGGGGACGCTACAGCGGATCGTCCGCATTCACGATCCACATGTTCAGTTAATGGAATAAAACGGTGAGTAAATATTTCATTATGCAGGTGATGTCCAATAAAAATAGCAAAATAAGAGTATTAGAGGGATTAAGAGTAACCTAAAAATGTAATAATATAAAAAAAGTAAGTATATAATATTTATAAATAAATAAATAATAAATATTTAAAATGCATGAATGAACTTTTTACACATTGTGTGAAAATAAAAATAAACCCCTGGTGTCTCGCTGTTTTACCCAGAATTCCCTTTGGTGAGCCATCAGTCCACCTGTAAAAGATTTTAATCACTGAGACGTAAATTCACACAGACAACCAATCAGCACGCAGGACCTCACACGGCACACCAATCACACCAGAGTGTGGGAAAACAGGCAAGCCCCGCCCCCTGACAGCTGGGCCTATTGTAAAGTGGGTCATGGTTCAATAACTAATCACACACACACACACACACACACACACACACACACACACACACACCTAATGCCTTCCTGAATAAAGGTGTATGCGTGTATACACAGAGTAACTACCCCTCCAAGCTGTACCGACCCCCCCTCCTCCTCCCCCGGAGGCTGTTTGCGTAAATAAACGCGCCCTCGTGCAGCCACGGAGGATAAAGAGTCGTGTGGAGAAAAAAGTTTGTTCAGATGTTCCACGTTCACTGTACAAGGAACATTTGCTGCTGCTGACCACACCCTACAACACACACACACACACACACACACACACACACACACACATCATACACACAATACACACAATACACACAGACACAAAAGTTAGCTTTTCTCACAGTAATGTGGTTAGAAATTAACTGTCTGCTGGAACACCAAGTTCCTGCTCGTTAAGTTCCTACTTTCTAAATTCCCTCATAAAAAAAACATGCACTATTTATTTTTCCTCTATTTCTTATTACGGTTTTATTCTCCTAACTCTTACATTTACATTTGCGGCATTTAGCAGACGCCCTTATCCAGAGCGACGTACAAAAGTGCTTTAAATCTCTAGTAGTGAATAAATCTTACACTGGTACGAAAGAATACAAACTCAATATAAATATAACTCGAATTCTACAAACTTGGAAAGTGCTAATTTAAGTATTTCAGGAAGAGGTAGGTCTTCAGTCGTCGCTTAACTCTTCCTCCACTCCTCTTCCCCTCTTTTTCTCCAGTTCTCCATCCTCGATCACCATTCCTCCTGCTGTGAACATTTCTGATTTCTCCAGCCGACTGAATTCGGAATCTGTTCTCGAGGTGAATCTCGATTCAACAACACAATGTTACAGAATAAACTTTAATAACGAGTGGATTGAAAATCGAACATCTCGCTCTCCGTCTGTCTCGTTCTGAAAATCACAAATCTGACTATTAATTAAAAAATGAGCATTTAATAGACTGATAAAATGATTTTCTCTGTATAATATTTATTCTCTTCGTTTCTCTCTATGAGGCCGTCACTAATTGCCCCTCAGTCAGGCGGTGATCCCTCGCTCGCTCTGATCTCAGAGGGAAGAAAAGCCGAGCGTCTGTCCCTCACTCACCCCTGAGGGAGGGCAGATGGTGGCCGAAGCCCAAAATTAGCACAAGAATAGAGAGAGAGGAGAGGAGGGAATATGTGTGTGTGTGTGTGTGTGTGTGTAGAGCCGTCTGTCTCATTGACTGGCTGTCTGTCTCAGTTTCCTGCTTTCTTTCTCTCTCCACTTCTAACATGCAGTGTGTGCATGTGTTAAAGAAAGACACATCTTGTTGTGTGTGTGTCTCTCTCTCGTGCTCTCTCTCTCTCTCTTACACACACACACACACACACACACACACACACACACACCCTCTCTACAGCTTTCCAAGCGTCTGTGTCACCCATAATCAACAAAGCGGGACTCTTTATGTCATGACATTTGTTGACATTCTGAGGAAGACAAACGATGATGGACAAAACAGAAATGACATCATGTTCTCCTCAGCCAATCAGCAGCCAGGAAGGGTGTGTGCTTTACAGTTCATTAAGATTCATAGCTGCACGCGCACGCACACACACACACACACACACACACACACACACACACACACACACAGGGGGTTAGGGAGTTTGTGTCCTCTTCTTATCTTTTTTAATTCCTTCTCATCATAATAATGCATTTATTCAATGTTTATATGTTTATTAACTCTCACAATTACAGCAACAGAACGATGGAGACCTGCTCATGTTCTTCACCTTCTCCACAGCAGCAGCAGAAGGTGATTAGCTCGGTGCTGCCCTCTGCTGACTCAAATTCACACTATTACAACACACAGAGCTAGTCGCCGTCTAGTGGACGAACTGTGTCAATGCAGACTGGGATTTTAAACATCTGATTATTATAATACTGGTTTCACATCCTGCTCATCAAACATACTTGGGGATTTAGGGTTGAGCGATACTGCAAAATGTGAGGGCCGGTATTACCGATTATTGATACCCATACTTTTTACTTTTAAAAGCATGCCCTTGAACCTATATGTTGCTGTACTTTCCTGCAGAGGAGTCATGTGTGATGATTTATGAGGTTTTATGATTTATTACTGTAAATAAAATTTATTTTATACAAAATTATTATTAGAGAACAGCGAATGTTTCAAAACTTAGATCAGGTTACGGGTCTTTTACACTCATTTCAGCAGATCTTCTTGTAATATCCTGGTTCTTGGGGAGTCACCTTCAATATGGGATTCAAGTCTAAAGCCTGAATACAGGAGTCGCTTTTACAGTAAACACTAAAGAGATATTTAGTCATTTTCAGACTTGAGGTTTAAATTCCTGTCAAATTATTCATCTAGATAACAGATGTGAAAACATTCATATAGAACTAAAGTCCAAATTCAACCAGTCTGCAAATAATCTGCAGTGTGTAAAACTCTGTACTGAACCTGACATGGATTAAAGAACCGTAAACTAAATTACTGATCTCATCAGACTAGAATCGATCCGATACTAACGTTCAGATCGAAATTATTGATATTAATTAAAATTAAAGATCAATCCACCCACCTCTACTAATCACTGTGTGTGTGTGTGTGTGTGTGTGTGTGTGTGTGTGTGTAGAACTACTTACTGTTGTAAGTTAGTTGTAAAACATTTGCATGAAGTAAGAAATCGGGAATGGAGGGGGGGGGGGATAAAAATGTCACTCTGTAACTTCCGGTTAGAAATACAGATCATCATCATCATCATCATCATCATGAGCAGAACAGAAGTACTGAACTGGAGAGACTTCCTGTCTAGCATTAGCATGTTTAGCTAACATACGCGAGCTTCAATTTAAAGTGATCTGATTTAGTGAGCGTGTAATCTAATTAAGAAGCCGAAATCAATGACGTCACTCCTTCCTTTCTTTAAGCGTATCAATAACGTTTACATTTGCGGTATTTAGCCACGCCCACGTGCAATAAACTATCAAAGTTCAGCTGTCACAACCTCACACACACACACACACACACACACACTCACACACGCTAGAGCATTTTACGGACCAAACGCTCACGTAAACAGCCTCATTAACACACCAGACGGCCACGTGTCTGTCTGTCTGTGGGAAAGTTCTCGCGCTTCCGCCTCCTGCCGTCAATTTCAGTGCTTTGAAGTTTACAAATCTCGCGCCTCCTCAGCGGGAGAGCGGAAGCCGAGCCGCACACCTGAGCGCGACCGAGTGCGCGTGCGCTATAACGTTGCTTTCATGTCCCCCACCCGCGTGTTCGCCGTTTGTCCACCGCACGCGCCACACTTTTACAACGGCTATTTCTTGTGTTCACACTTCCAGACCAAAACAACAAGAACAAATAAAACGTGCCATTCAACTGTTCACGTGATGCAGTTACCCATCGGGTAATAAAAAGGGGCGCGCGCTCTCCGGAACCCCTTTGATCTCTAACCACATGGCGCGCTGCGGGCGCGTGGCGGCCTTTTGTGCGGGGTTTTCACGCCTCGTGCGCGTTTATTATGCATATTTATGCAGCACGAGCCAACGATAAAAAAAGGAAAAAAAGAAAAACTAAAGAACCACGCCCCCTTCATTGATGCTGTAAGGTGCACGTGCATGTGTCACAAAATTACAGGAGAAACACCGGGTGTGTGATGGAATGTATTTATTTCTGCCTTCAGCATATACATTTTATACATTATATCTAATATACACATATATATATATATATCCAAGATTTGAAGAAAAAAAAATAGTTTCTTTAATAAAGGAATGAAGTAAATAAATTAAAATGTGCAAAAGCAGTGGAGAATCATTTCTACTAATCATTTCTCATTTATACACTATTTACATGTTTAACTCTATAATCTGTTCTTCCTTTTTACTTTCTAATCAGTGTGAATTATTCATAAACTTACAGTTATGAAGTGTAAAAAAAAAGTTAAAATGTGTTCTGAACACTAAATAAATATCTTCAAATAAAATGATATTACACAAGCCCCATAATAAACAATAACGTGTGTGTGTCTGTGTGTGTGTGTGTGTGTGTGTGTGTGTCTGTGTGTGTGTGTGTGTGTGTAAGTCTCTCAAGGCCACGGCCTCCACACACACTGTCTGTGGACCGACTGTGAGCTGGTGATGGTTGTGGGTCGTGATGTACCAGCCGTGTTGTTGTTGTTGTTGTTGTTGTTGTTGTTGTTGTTGTGTTGACGCAGGACAGTATTGGAGTGTGTTGGTGTGTGTCTCAGTGGGATCCTGTACGGGTGTGAGAATGTGTGTGTTTGTCTCCTCACACACTGCAGTCCTTGTGCGATGTGACTCACATCCCTGACCCCGGGTCTCTGTGGACGGCTCAGGCAGCGATACAGGGACGAGGACACGGAGTCACACAGGCCTTGTGTCTCGCTCTCCTCCTGCAGGAACCGAGCTGCTTTCTGCAAACACACCGAGAACCCATCCAGGAACTGATGACGTTCTGACAAGGACTCATCTTCTGCTCTGGGTTTCTTGGCCTCGGTGATGGAGCTCTGCAAGAAGAGAACTGTGTGTTCAAGGATCTCTGCTTTTTCCATACGCTTCTGAGATGCAACCTGGAAAAGGGAAATGAGATTTAGACCATGTTACACACACACACACACATGTGCGCGCACACACACACACACACACACACATAAAACCAGGTTGAAGTGACAGGTTTGCGTCTTACCTGTTGCTCAGGGCTTTGCAGGAGTAACACCCGTAGGTTCTCCAGACTGCGGTTCATTCGTTCTCGTCTTTGGCGCTCAACCTGAGGCTTCAACAGCTGTGAGGAACAGAGAAACAATCATCAGTAAAGGTTCTGCTAAACTGTTCTCTCTTTGTACACTCTCAGAAATGAATCATTCTTCAAGTCAGGTCTCTGAGTTTCATTATTCATGTAGATATAAATATAATAAATTATGATCCAATTGTGTACTTTTGAATCTTTTTTCACTTGTGCCTCATTCAGATGAAGATCTACAGAGTTCATTCTTCTGAGAATGGCTTCTTACTGGTATGATTTTATAATTACTGTCAAGCTTCTGTCATTTATTCCACAACATTAAAGAGAAATGTATAGAAGTGCTTACCTTTCTCTCCTTTTTCAGTCTCTCCATTTCTTCAAACTGGTTCATAGTTGCTGTATCCCAGAACTGTCTCTTCATAAAAACTCAAATTAAAGTCCAGAAAACGTTCAGGTTCTCGACTCCAGCGCTGCTCCAGGTTCTTCTCTGATCAGTGGAAAGATGTTTGGTGAAGTGAAGTGAAGCTCAGGTATTAATAGCCTTTCAACCCGGCCGTGTCACAAAGCCACGCCCACACCCGACCTCCTGACCAATCGGTGACCCGTATGCTAATTAGTGCGCGACCACCAACACTGGTTTAATAAAGCTAAAAAAATACAGTCAAATAAACAATTTATACATTTAAATTATATTTAAACAAAAGATAATATTCTGAATAAATCATGTTTTATTATAAAATATTCGAATAACAAGTAAAATGACAAAAGTGTAATAGTTTAATAATTATATTTCATATATTTTGTTTTTTTGATGTATTATATAATAAATAACAAATAAATAAATAAACTGAGATCAAACTCACATTTTCGCAATTTCATAAAAACGTGAATAAAAAGAATATTACATAAAGATTAGCTGATGTGGAGTTCAGTGAGTTAGATTTTTGGCACGTGTGTGTGTGTGTGTGTGTGTGTGTGTGTGTGTGTGTTTCTGGACTGATGGATTGCTCTTGTTGTCAGAAACCCATTCACACCTTCATGAGACAAAAGTTCAGAAGAAAGAGCTCAGAGAAGAAACCTGCTTCTCTACATCTCAGTCACTGATACATGCAGAACTTCTGCACACCCAGACTGCATCCTGATCACATCAGGGTCTTCGCAACATTGCTCAAATCTATCTCTTTATTATTCCAGAAGATGGATCTTGGCGCGTGGACTCACGTGACCTTTAAACACCTTACACACGTGACCGTGTTGTGCGCTAGAATGAACTAGATGGTATTTTAGAAGAACTGTTCTCCAGGTGCTGTTGGAGGTGATGTGCTGGGACTGAAGCTCTCACACTACACACAGAACCTCACAACCTGCTGTATTTCCTGCCAGAATCTGCGCGAGACCCACATTCATACGCTGTTTGTTTAATAATAAGGAAATTAATCTACATTTTCGGTCACATGTACAGTTAATAATGCACGTGAGGGCTGAGTGTTATTGATGCTGATGATTGTATATGTAGAGAGAAGATTAAAGAGCAGACTGCGCGCGGGCGTGAAAGTGGTGTCCAACTGGTGAGGTGTGTGTGCGCACGTGTGTGTGTGTGTGTGTGTGTGTGTGTGTGTGTGTGTAAGGAATGTGCCCTGCATGTTTTTTAACAGTCATCCACAAGGCACGCGCAAACATCTCTGCGTGTAACAAACATATTCACACTAAACTTCTCATTTCGGCTTCTTTTCTATCTCTCAGTGTCTCGTTTTTATTAATCTAACTCGTTTCTTGGTATAAAGTGTGATACTCAAAA